>CAAKHG010023646.1:13050-47220 GCA_901007715.1 Dactylopterus volitans
GGTGTGTGTGTGTGTGTGTGTGTGTGTGTGTGTGTGTGTGTGTGTATATGTATGTATGTGTGTCCCAAACGGAATGATTGCTCACAATGGTGTGTCTGTATGTATAGTACACTCCAGGACTGCTTCATGGGCAATTAATTAATTCTAAACACATTCTTTCGTCCAGACTGTGCACACTATTGATCCCCTGACTTTTCCTCTAGCACCACCATGAGGTTGACAGTTATGGGTTTTGGATGAATAATGAAAATGGCACGAAATTCTGTTCAGATGTTACATTTTTTTAGGTGGGGAATGAATAAGTAATCCCTTCACTTTTTTTTTATTTAATATCACCAGTGTGTTTTATACTTCAGTTTATAAGAAAACACCTTGATGAGCAAACAAATGAGTGTCCTAATAAGACTGGGAAGACTTGGTCGACCTTTTTACCTGCTAAAAAACAAAGTGTCCTCCATGTTTACATTTCCAATTCTATTTTTACAATGATGACATCAGTGTTGAAATACGCACCTCGATGTTAAATAGTAAGCAGTGCAGCTCTTGCTCTTCAAGGTTTACATCTTAAATCCCATCAGTGTCTTTTATCTTGGCTTGTAGGTTTTGCCTCTGGTGTTGTTGCAGAGATGCTCCTCACTCGTTTTAATCTGCAGGCCCATCTTGCAATATGGACTAAAGCAACGTAAAGCCATCTGCCAGTGTGGCTCTCTTCCCGTCCTGCATGTCAAGGGTCCGCCAGTCACCTGTAACATCTCCGGTTCCAGTCCCGCCTGCCACCTTTCGTAATGTGTTGCTCTCCACCTTTTTAGATCCCGCTGCCTTTTCAGCGTCAGCTCCCCGGTATATGTCATTTCAGGAGGACATCCAAAATTTCACACCCATGATTCCTCGAGACATCAAAGCTGCTGGTCAGCGAGATAGACGCGGCTCTGTGTCGGCGGCCAGCGGGGGAGATGGTTTATCAGTTCGGGCCTTATCAGATGGGTAAAATGTCACAATGCATCAGTAATCAGAGTAAGCCTGACGTGGCCCAGCAGGTTCTGCATGGTAGAGACACGCTTAGCCTTATCACAGCTGTGTTTGCAGGCTAAAGCAGAGAGGCCCTTTGTCTTTTTTTGTTCTGAGCCAAGCTGCGAAGGGCGGGAGGGGATAAGGGAGGCGGGAGGGGCAGGAGAGGGGTCGGCTATGGAATGGCTGCACCTCTCAAGAAGCAGTTTACACAAGCGGAGAACTGCACAAAAGACGACGCGCGACTTCCTACGGCGGCAGCGACTGACGCAGAGATCACATCCGCTCGCGTCGCGGTGACAGATTGCGGACTTTCTCCGTTCGCGGTTTCTGTTCCTCGGCATGTTCAGATGATCTATAATCTGAGCGCAGTGCGACTGCGAGGGGAAAGATTTTTATTCATAGAAGCAGAACCAGCAGCATTTCGCTCGTAACAACGTTGTCCTTGGTGACAGCTTACATCTGTGAGCAGTAAGTGGCCAATGTATGGTGATTTGCAGCATAATAAAATGGACTCCTCGGGGGAAGTTAGCTGCCTATTTTATAACAAAATACCGCAGTACAACTCATCTGTTCCATCTGTTTGCAGTTTTGCAAAGTAGAGGTCACAGACTTGATCTTGGCATATGTGTCCTTTTCTTAGGCGGCGGCGGCGGCACAGTCGAGCTATTGAGTGAGAAGTCTGAGAACTGATTATGTGGCTTGATTCATTTAGCGGGAGTCGCTGCAGATTTTGCGTCAACGGGGAAGTCGCAACAAAGGCAGCCGAGAGGAGGGATCATTCTCGGGTGTTTGGATGTGTTGCAGCGAAATCCACCCAGAGTCGCTCCATCTTTGACTTTGTTTGGACAAAACTCTCACTGACACATGAATCAGTAACTAAGAGCCTTAACATCCGAGGCCCGCCTGCCATCAGAGGCCAAAGTCTTTGGTTTAGTGCCACCCTCTGGCCTTTTCGAGTTAGTTCGGCATTTTCGGCATAATCTTTTCCATATGAAACTGATCTTTAATCTTTGCAACCCTCCATCCGAGCCAGCGAGCTTAGCCGAGGGGAAATCGGGTCATGCTGTCATGAGGAGCGAGGAGATCCTCCAAAAGTGGCGGCTATCTCACATTTAATAAGTGAACTGCGTGACCTTTCAAAACATAACGCATGCAATCATTCCGACCTTAAAGAGGACATGAATGGAATAATGGATCCCTGTCAAGGTATGAACGCCCACACCCATCTGAATGACGAAACTGTGCAATTTCTTATTCACTCTCAATAATTGATGGCCCTCTTCAAGTTTGAAAGCTGCTGCCTGTTTGCCTGGTAGTGATTCATTGCCGTTACCTATGGCGACAAGGGTTTTAAACCTGTTTAGGGGTGAAACGTGACATCACGCCCGAGGCAAACCATGGGTGAACCCCTTTCAAAATAACTGCAAAGTTGGGAGTACCCGGCAGCAGCAAATCTATTTTTAACATATTCCTTCACAAGTTTGTGCGCCGCGCTCTCTCCTGACCGCATGCACTATTCAGAAGCTGCGTGATGCATCGCCTATCTGACGTTGAGTGAGCCTTCTGAAAGTGAGAGCTGTTGTCGGGCTCCACCTTCCCGTCTTTTCCGCACAGCGGGACGCGGGGCTGAGCGCCGTCCCCCTGCTCCCGGCGCAGTTCTGCCTCGCAGGAGGGCGAGCAGAAGACGGGTTCCGTATTCCCCTTCTGCGCAGGCGTGCATTAGTGAGGATTGTGCCAGGCACTTCTGAATTATCGCCCGGGTAACCCTGAAGCGGCACGGTTCAAGCAAGGGATGTTGTTCTCGTGCTTTTCTCCGCGAGCGAGTCGGAACCGATGAGCAGCAGGGAAATGTATAATTCAGCGTGTCCTCGCTCCTGTAATGTTTCCCATGTTTGACTTGTGTGTTTGTCAAAGTAAATGTCAAATGGGCGGGTGAAAAAAAAACGGAAAAGGATCCCTCCTCATTCACCACACTCTAAATGAATGTTTTATTGTGCACTCGGACGCTGTCAGTTCTATATTAAGGACATCGGACATCGGCTGCTTGTGTTGTATTTTCTCTGCACAAGCCTCCATGCAACATTCATTCATTTTCCGCCGTGCCATGTCAGAAATGTACTATTTCAATATTACATCAACGCCTCCTTTTTCTTTTCTTTTTTTTTTTTTTTAACCACAGGACGACATGAGCGACTCCCTGCGGGACTACACGAACCTCCCGGAAGCGGCGCCTCTCCTCACCATCCTTGACATGTCGGCCCGCGCCAAGTACGTGCGAGACGTGGAGGAGATCACGCCGGCCGTGGTGGAGCAATTTGTCAACGACTTCCTGGCTGAAAAGCTCAAACCAGAGCCCATCTAAAAAAAAAATGAAATAAAAAAGAAGTCCAGACATGACTTGGACGCACTATTGTGGGACTCACTCCATCATCAACCCCGAAGCCTCTCACCCTCCCCGGCCGCCTCTCTCTCTCTCCCACTCCCCCTGACTCTGTCAGACTGTTAGAGAGATGTCTCACTTTTTACTGACATTTTAACATTTTTTTAAACATGTTTCTCTTTTCATGGAGTCCTCTCTTTCTCCTGTGGTGCCTTGCATTGACTATAGTCCCTACAGTAATATATATGAGACTTTTTTTTGGGCGGGGGCAGGGGGGCCTCAAGAAAAGTATTTGTATGTTTCCCCGCTAAATAGCATTTCCAAGTTCTAGAGAAATCAGCATTACCCAATGGACCTACTTATTCAAGTATTCCTTGTTACTTTTGGTTTCTGAATGACGATGAGAAACGATTAAAAGATCTTTACTGTTGTAGTTCACGTGTACACTTCGTGCAAATTTGCGAAACCTCGGTTGGATGTAGTCGCAAGCCTTTATGGTCCTTTAAAAAAAAAAAAAAACTGACAGGTGCACATACAGTAAAGAACACAGTATAATAGCTTGTAAAAGACCAATGACTGATGTTCCTCTGTGTCTTGTGTGTTATGATGTGAGTGAATGTCATCTCCAGCCAATTCTTTATGGTAGTTCTCATCTCAAAGCCATTACGAGGATTTTCTGTGAAGGTCCCCTAATGACAAGGCCAGGTTATTTCTGAAGACACAAAAATGGCATTTTAAAAATGTTGAATGTATAAATCCCTATATTCTGTTATTCCCAGGTTGTATCTTCAGTCATGCCTTCACACCCATTAAAAATTCACTGGCAAGCACAAAGTTCTGTTCCTCTCAAGTTCTGTTAATAAAGTTAGCTCTTGAATATGTAAAATGCACAATGCAGTGACTCACTGGTGCCTTTTTGTAAGATATATTTACATAACAGGCTCGGAGGAAGTCGGAGCAAATGTCGTGTTGATTATGGGTGGCGGTATGCATATTCAGCTCATGTGAGGACTCCAGGTGGAATGGAAACTTATTTAGAAACACATTTTATACTGTCAGTATGATGTGCTGGGTATATTTGCATCGATAATGTGGCTGCAGCTATAGAACGACCAATGCTTGCATGATGCATCGAATGGCAATGTGGAGTCATAGTGTTGAATTTACAATGTCATTTCAAGTAGACGGCCACATTATGACAACGCTGTGCAGAGCGTTGCTCATCTGTCCGGCCCAAAACTAAAGCTGTGGTTCACTTTTAGGTTCAAATTCAGAAGAGGCGATAAACCCACTATTCATTTTACTGCTTAGCAGCGACAGCAAACAGTTAGCGGCCAGGTGGGAACGCGCAGGAAAATTCAGCTGCCAAAGAGCCAAATTTTTGTCCCCTGGGGAGATGATGCAGTCAGAGTGAATGACAATGTTGCTGCTGGATGTGTGAAAATGAGCATTTTGGCTCTGAAGACGTAAAAAGTTCAGATTTCGTGTTCACAACTTGATTCAGCTGCCACCCGGTGGGTGAAAAAAAAATGTAAGGCATACTGTATTCATCGAAAGCAATTTTTTGCTAGCCGCACTATGTCCAGCTGCATTCAAGGATTTCTCACCTGTGAAATTTGATCCAGTTTTACAAGTTTTTCAAGCAAAAGCCCCCAACTTATGGTTCCAGCTTCTGAAATGTGAGGATTTGCTGCTTTCCTCTGATCGATGGCACTGCAATTAATCAGTTTGTTGGACAGAACAAGAATTGAGGGCCGCTACTTTAAGCTCTAGCAAACTCCAACAGCCATTTTTTTCCCATTTTATTAAAGCCATTCACAGAAGATTTGCAAAGTGGTGGGTTATGAAAATATGTGGCATCGTTCCCCCCGCAGCTCCAAAAACATGCAACATGTGACAACTCATTTGTCGGATGGTCATTTGAGAGCTCTCTGATCAAACATTACTCTCAAGACGGGCAGCAGAATGCAAAGGAAATCATGAAAACCGGCGCTCGGGAGTTGATTTTCTTCCTGAAGACGGCGTCAGTCGTAACAACTGCTTCCTGCCCTCAAACAAAAGGATGCTGGCGGCCATGGCTGAATTCAAGCTGTCCACACCAGGAACGACTGGTATATAAAGTCTGTGGCCGGCAGTCGTTTCAGCCAGCCGGACTGCTTCCAGACTCAGACCATGTGTCTCGCCGCCTATCACAAGAGCAGCGGGACTCTGGGCCCAGTTTTCATGGTAAAGGTTGGCGTCCACTGTGGGAAGCGAAAGTCCCTCCTCTTCGCTATCAGAGTCCGACTCGTATTCCTCGTAGCGTATCTTCTCACGTTTGGGCCTCGAGCTGACCCAGCCATATTCTCCCGGTTCGGAGGCTCTGTGGGGCGTGTTGACTGCTGCGTGCTGGGCTTCCCCGCTTCTGGCAGGACCACCGCTGCTGTCCGCCACGTGGACGGTCACAGCTTTTGGAAGACGGTGTTCAATGTCAGCCCAGTCCAAACTGGGATAAATTGGTAGACGGAAATGGGCGCCCATCGCTGCACGCAGGACTTTAGGTTCCCAAACATCAACACAACCTGTTGGTGGGGAGGAAAAAAAAAATCCATCAGTAGGCAGATTTTAAAAATAGCGTAAGAAGCAGAGCCATTTTCTAAGGGTGCAGTTCACACTTTTAAATGATAACGCGATCATACCTTTAGTAAGCAGCACATTCTGGCAACCAGCAGCAGCAGCACAACGCAGCATTGTCCCAAGGTTCCCGGGGTCTCGGATGTTGTCACATATCAGGGACATTGGCACCGAATGCCCCGAATCCACTAAGTCGAGGCGCGACGGGTCTGGACGGGAGAATATGGCTGCGGAGGAAAAAGGTAGAAATCTGCACCACAGAGCATCTACGCTTCGTAACCAACCAGAAACGAAGCGTGCAGCCCTTACCTATGACTCCTTGTGGGGCCACGAGGTCGGACCAGATCTTGATGTCTTCAAATTTGACTTTCACAAGGGCAGCCCTCCTCAGCTTCTCCAGGGGGAGCTCTCGGAGCCGCTCCACCTTACTGAAGAACACCGTCTGCGGGCTGGCACCAGCATTCAGGGCGTCACAGATCAAACGCCTGCCCTCCAGGAGGATCTTACCCTGGTGCTCCCGGAACGTCCTGGAGCGAGCGACGCTCACCAGCCTCCTGCAGCACAGGTGGAGGGACGCAGAGGGGGATTTACAGCACAGCTCAATGCGAGGAGCTCTCGCTGTGTTCCACACGAAGTTAAACTCCCCGAATAAGCAGAGGGGAGAAGAGAAACTGGTAACTTAGAGATCCTGTTCAGCATTTTAAATGTTGATAGTCCGCAGGCGGTGTGTCATGGTGCATTTGTTTTACCTGCCTCCTCCAACATGTGTAATACTCTCATGGCTGAGCGTTAACTGCGAGCTACTAACGCAAACTCCGCAAAAAAAAAAAAAGGTTGCTGTTGTTGTTATGTGCTTTATACTGCGTGTGACCTCAAACCCCACGGTGATACTCACGCCAGTCTCTTATCTCCAGGGAGAGCCCTCTCGAAACGGAGGCCATCAACCTGATCCTTCATTGAGGCGGCAGCAGCAGCAGCAGGAGGAGGAGGAGGAGGATGAGGGTCATACTTGGTGGACGACTTCACGCCACTCCTCGAACCCGCGGGTCCGCGTTCTGCGGGAAGTTCCGTTCTGGACGTGACTTTAGCCTGAGTTTCTCTGACTTTAGCCTGAGTTTCTCTGACTTTAGCCTGCGTCTTTATTTCAGCTACTGCGGGACTCTGCTTCTGGCCCGTAGCGGTCTCGTTTTCGGGAAATATCACCCTGACGGGCTTCCTTCTCAAGCCCCGCACGTACCTCTTAGATTCCACGAAAACCCCGCTTCCCCTTGTCAGAAAAGCAGCCCGCTCCGAGGAAAGCAGGCAGGCCATGCTCCTCATGTAGGACGCCATCTTAACCCGCTTCTTCTTCTCTTGTCTCTCTCTTGCTAGCTAGACCCAAACACCGCCACCGTTCGCCGTGTTGCCAGCAGTACACACACGTCGGAAACGTCTGCGTTAATTCAGCATATAAACGCCTTTCAATGCATTCGAATATTAAATGAGATATTACCCAAACCAACTGAAAATAAGGCGGATTTTGAGACGCTTCGAGAGTGTGTCTCAGCAGCAGTCTCGCGATATAATGCGAGATGTTAGAAGATACCGTTGAAGAAGTAAGAAGCTAGCACTTTATCAAATGTTATTCAGGCGTAAAGCAATTAAATTTGTATTTTCTTCATTAATAGAATAGTCTCCGGATAGGATAAGAAGCGTCTGTGTTGTAAATGTCCAGTAGTTGTGTGTTGACTTTTAACCGGTTGTTGACGACAGAAAAATCGATCAACAGCAAGGGAGGTTAATCGAACTCTGCGTAGGGATCGTTATAATACCAAAGAAGAAGACGAGGACCGGGAGGACCCGCTGGACATCCTGACATCTGTCAACAAACATGGCTTTGAGAAGAGCTTTACATTTTGTCTTCAAAGTTGGTGACAGGACCAAAACAGCCACGTTTTACCGGGATGTTCTCGGCATGAAGGTACTTTTAAATCCCCCCCCCCCCATCGAGAGTCGGGCTTCAATTTAAAGAGCTGGTGTGAGTGAATCGTAGTTAAGTTCTGTTCTCAGAGCCTCAGAAACCGTTACACAACCTCGACTGTTGTTCCTCATTTTGTGTGATTCTGGGGTGCTTTGATGGACGTGCTCCCACACTGCGTGGTGGTCTTCTAACTCGCTTCTACCCCCGACAGGTTTTACGCCACGAAGAGTTCGATGAAGGCTGTAAAGCAACTTGTAACGGGTAGATATGAGCCATCCCCCGACCGGCTGAACTTTGCACTCGGATTTAGTAAGAGCTGTTAATACGCCGATGCTCTCTGCTCTCTCTTTCCCTCTCACTGCGCGCCACTGCAGTCCGTACGATGGAAAATGGAGCAAGACGATGATTGGCTTTGGTCCAGAAGACGATCATTTTGTGGCTGAACTGACGTACAATTACGGGGTTGGGGAGTACCGGCTGGGAAATGACTTCCTGGTGGGTGAGAGGTCATTTGGCAACGCCGCACCACAGAGGTCGATATGTACATCCATGATGCTACTGAAGGCGCGGGGACCTTGGTTAATTTAGGTGTCACCCATGTGTTTGACTAAAGGGACTCACTCTGCAGTCAAGTCAAGCTGTGGGCAATGCCAGACGTGTGGGGTGGCCTCTGACTGAGGTGGGAGAGGGGCTGTACCTGACGCAGGCCCCAGGAGGGTACCACTTCTACCTGGTGGACAAAGAGCAGCCTCCCACTGGTGAGCGCCACGGGATCATTGCCATCACTGATCCATCCATTTCGATGCTTTCAGAGATCGTAATTGTTTTGTAATGGTCCAAAAATGGCGCCGAAGGCCACCACATGCTCACAGAACACAAGGTGGTCAAATAGATGATGTCTCAAGTGTTTGCACTCTAAAAACCCCACTGACAAATGATATTGTATGTGTGATTATTAAACAAGTTTAGATTTACATTGTGGCAACTTTTCATAAGATCCGCTGATTATTTGATTAGCTGATCTTAACGTATTTAATTAGTTGAACAAAATTTGTGAATTGATAAGCTGTTTTGTTAGGTTAGCAATAGTTGTCATTTTATTCTATTAACTATTGTATTGGCTGTTGTCATTGTAGCATTTAAGACACTGCCATGGGCTCTTGAATGTGTGCAGCAATGTATGTTAAAATGCATAATCGAAGAACTTGTGATATTCATGAAAAATAGTTGAGCTGCATTTTGTCCCGTGTTTACCGCTGAAACTCATGAGCTGCAACTTTTGGCCTGCTGGTCCCAGACCCTGTGCAGAAGGTTTGTCTTGGTGTATCAGACCTCCAGAAGTCGACCCACTACTGGACCGCACTCTTAGGAATGAAGGTGATAGAAAAGAACGAGGACAAGAAAACCGTGCTGATGGGATTCGGAGACACTCAAGTGGGTCAAAGAAATTAAACTGGTGCTTCCGTTGTTTTGAGAATTTGCTCAAATAGACCTCAACTATATAGTTTTATGTGTTTGTTTTTTTTTCATCTGTCTTGATAAATTAAGAATGTAAATTAGCCTGCATGTGCTCATTATTTTATTTTTCTGGTTGAAGTGTAAACTGGAACTTCAGGAAATCGGTGGGACTGTAGATCACGGCACAGCATTTGGAAGAATAGCATTTTCATGCCCCCGGGATCAAGTAATGTATTATTTCATATGTGCATCCTTGTAGTACTACTAATAATAATAATAATAATGGATTATGCTTCTACACGTATTAATATTTTGTTGCCTATCTTAGCTGCCTGACCTTGAAGCCTTGATGAAAAAGGAAAATCAGAAAATTCTGACACCGTTAGTTAGCTTGGACACTCCCGGAAAGGCCACCGTTGAAGTGGTTATATTGGCTGATCCAGTAAGTGTAATATCGACGTGACACTGAAATCCCAGAGGCTCTGTAGAAAATTTTGAACTGCATAATGTTTGTTTTAGGATGGACATGAGATTTGCTTTGTGGGAGATGAGGCGTTTCGACAGCTTTCCATGGTGGATCCCAAAGGAAATGAATTGCTAGATAAGGTCTGTGTTGCTCCGACATTTCACCTTTGCCTTTAAATATGCCACATGTGTGATATTTACAGTGTCTGTGGCCCTCCTGCTTCTACTCTCGTTTTTAGGCAATGGCCGAAGATAAAAGCAGCGAGTGGTTCGCCAAACACAACCGACAGAAAGCCGCAGCATGAGATGAGGGGGGCCTGCCTGGGGGACTGAGCACCATAAACTTCAGCACTTCATTAGAGATACTGTCCAAGACACCTGCTGTGTAAATCTTGTCGACGTCATGTAAATTGTCTTTTTGTCTCGAAGCATATCATGGATGGTATTGAGAGCAAGTTCAGTTTGATGCATTCATATTACAATTGATTTCAGTATTCCCATGCATAAGCTAGAGGGGAGATTTAATGCGAAAAATTGCGACCAAGTAAACCACACTCAACTTCAATTTCGTGCTACCTTTTTTCTTTGAAATACTGTTTTGATGCAGCTCGTGCTGAGCTCGACTGCAGCCTGGGCTTAAAGTAAATGTATTATTCACTGAGCTTTGTCACTTGGAAAAAAAAGTGACAGCTCTTGCAAGCTGTAGCTCTCTGGGACATGTATGCTCCATTTCAGCTTTTGTCCTGCTTTTTTTTTTTTTTTGCATTTGCGTTGCAGCAATTTTCAGCACTGCCTCAATAATTCCAGTCAGCTCTCGGCATTCGCATTCACATTTTATGCAGAGAAGTGTGACAATCTAAATCATTGTTATGAGTATTATCAGATTGGGGTTTTTTTTTGTTTGATTGGGGTCTTTTTGTTTTGTTTTTTTTGCTTTGATAGCTCCGTCACCATGGCAACCACGCTGCCACACGCTGTGTGACACGTCAGTCAAGCCATCAAAGCAACCTAGAGTAGATAAGTTCGGTACTGACTTGAGTTTATCCGCGTACATGGTTGCATCAGTACAAGTAAGAGTGGCATTTGTTAGTTTGAAGATGTTCTTCTCTGTCTCTGCTGTTTTGGATAACACTAACCTGGTTAAAAAAAACGTATAAAAGTTTAAAAACAAAAAAAAGAAGTTCGTGTCTCCTAAATCTTGTATCTTCCTTGCTTGTTTTTTTTTTAACTTCTAATTTGCAACTGATCCGAGCTTTTAAAAAGATACGTATGTCTGACGAGGTTGAAACTCATCATCATCATCATCATCATTGTTTGACGGTGTTCCGGATTTTGCAGCTTTCTAGCTGCGGGCGAAGCGCGCGAGCGGCGGCGGGGCGGCGGCGCACGTCAGGACGGACGGAGACGGAGACACTGCCCACCGAGTCCCGGGGAGGAGCAGCTGTGAAGACGGGCACCGCTTCTCCGCGGCGTTGGGCGGCGCGAAGAGGACGCGATGCTGTAGCGTGAATATGCCCGGGTGAGGGACGCTTTCGGAGCGCGACGTCAGCCGAAAGCGGTCGGCGCGAGGACGCCGGAGTCGTGTCGTTTTCGCCAGCGGTGCCGGGCGGCTGCGTTAGCCGCGGTAGCGCGCTAGCACCGGTAGCACCGGGGCACGCTAGCACCGAGGCGCGCTAGCACCGGGGCACGCTAGCACCGAGGCGCGCTAGCACCGAGGCACGCTAGCACCGGAGCGCGCTAGCACCGAGGCAGCTGGGATTCGTTCCTGATTTGTGGATGACGCGGCGGCGAGCTGCGCCTTAACCATTTCATGTGTGGGCTCGTCGGAGCTAGCGCCGCAGCCTCCTGCCACAAATGAGTACGCGCTTGTAAAAAGTACCTTGACCGGGAACAAGTTAACGCGGCGGCCTTGCCACTTTTATTTTTATTTTTTCTTTGACGGGCGGGCGCGGTCCAGCTCGGTGCGGTTCTGAATGTTCGCTTCGTTCCGACACTTGTTAGTTAGCAGCGTTAGCAAGGCGAGGCTAGCTGCAGCCGCTAGCTGGTGGGGGGGAGAAGAAAAAAAAAGGGACAACAAACGCTAATGGACTTGCATGGCAGATGTCGCCCCTGCCAGCTTCCCGCTCGAACACGGTTTTGCGGTGACGACCCCCCCCCCCCGCCAGTCACGCCAGAAGCAACACCTGAACGTGGCGGTTGTTGAGGGGGGAGGTGTGTTAACCTGAAGTCGGCGTGTCTCTCTCTCTCTTGACAGCAGCTGATCGCGGTTGAGAGGAGCAGCCCCATGTCCACAGATCGGGTGTGAACGACTTGGGACACGATGTCTCTCTTGCTGATGTCTATTCCTATAATCCTGCTGCTCTGGGTTCTGCTGTTGTATGGAACCTTCAGGTAAGAATTGTGTCAGTTTTAACCCAACACTGCACGCACCGTTATGAAGAGCCAATTCGGTTGCTTCTTTTTTTTTTTTTCTTTCTTGGTTGTCTTTAATTTAGGAGCAGCTAAATATATGGTGGTTTCTGCTTTTGCTTTTTTTTTTTTTTTTTCCTTCTCCCTCCTCCTCCCCTCCTAGATGGCTCATATGCTCCCTGGCTGTGCGGCTCTTCCAGAGCGCGCTGAACGCAGATCTGAAGATCAAGTCGGTGGGGCTGTTTTCTGTCCAAGGAGTCAGTGTCAAGTTTCACCAGCAGCACACTCTGGTAAGACACGCCGCCTTTACATGACATTTATTTGGTGAACTCCAGCAACGCAGCCACACCCGCGTGTCAGGGTACAGCCGTGGCCCGACCGTGTGTGTTTCCCGCCGTTCCTTCCACAGATTAAAAGATACGTCTCTGTTCTCTCTTTGACCGTAACGGCGACTCTCTTTTTTTATCACAGGAAATAGACAAAATATGGATTTCAAGCAAACTTCTAAACAAGGATTTGCCGTAAGTTGTCTTTATGTGTGGGATTGTTGTAGATTTAAAAAAAAAAAACAAAACAACAACTGAAGGGAGATCTGTTATCGATGCTAAACCCATGCTTATAAAAACAGTCTTTACATCTGTGTTTGTTCTGTTTTGTTTAGGAGATATCTGGCATTGTGTGTCGGTGAAACGAGGGTCAGGTTTGACTTGCAAGCCCCGCTGAGTGCGCTGCTGAAGAGGAACCATGGACACGTGTCAGGGCAGGTCTCAGTCAGCCCCACCACACTTCGCTTTTTGTCACAAGTATGGAAGCTTAAAATGGCTCGCGCCTTTCTGCCGGGGTGACTTTGTAGACAATATCTCACTTCTGGTCTTTTGTTGCAGCTGCTGTCCTTCCACATCAGCTCAATCAACGTGGTGGTCCTCAACCTCGCGCTGTTGGAGTCTTTGTGGCACATGACTGTCACGGGCATCACCTTGTTACTTGACCACCAGAGCAAAAGGTATCTACGTCCGTCCATCTGTCTGTCTGGTCCTCCAGTCCTCCACTTATCTGTTTTCACCTTTTTGAATCAAATCATGACAAAGAATTATCAGACCAGGAATCAGGCTCCACAGTCTTAAAGTTTTGATATTTTTCGTAGGTTGGCGTGGGACTTCTCAGTCGGGCAGCTAAGCGGGAAAGTGCTGAAAAACAGCCAACTGGTGAGTTCTTCTATTTTTACACTAAAAATAGATTTGCTATCATGTGTGCCTAACATGATGTCAATTTTAGGACATATGCTTGGCCGAAGTGGCCTTGAACCTGTTGCTCTCTGGGGACGTGAGCCTGCCAGAGATGAAGCCCGGCTCGCTCTCCTTATGCGTGAGGACACTTATAGCAGAGCTGCACGAGGGCTTATTCCTCAGGGAAATCCTGCTGCCCGCGTCTTCCCAAACGAGCATTCAAGACGCATCCGTTGAACAAACGAAAGGTAAAGTCTATGAAATAAGACAAATTGAATAAACGGTGAAGGTGGTCATCGGTCGGTCTTGTAATCTGAGACGCACTGTGCGACATAAAGCTTGGTCGAGACAACACAAGCAGCACAGAGGCTGTTAAAGGCTGCGGTTTTGCAAGTGCAAATGCACATTTTGTTAGAACCACAAGGGAAATGGTTAAGTGACACAATATCAGCTAGCACGCTCACCTTTTCCTATTGAAACTATTTTTTTTGATGTCATAATCCAGCCATTGAAGCAGTTTTGCTAGACATTTCCACCTATTACCAGAACCCCTCCTCATTGCTCAACATCTGTACGGCAGTTGTAGTTGGAAATTGATTTATTACGATAAGCCAAACGATTATTTTAAGTGATCAAGGGTGTAAAACATTTTACATAATGGCATTTTTTTTTGTTTGTCTTTTACAAATTTCTAAAGCTGGCTTTCTGAAAATTGGAACTGCAGAAATGATGAACTTGATGATGTGACTTGCTTTTGCCTTTTCAGAGTGTGAAAACACTGAATTCATCCAAACTGAAGCTGTGGAACAGTTCCACCGGCGAATTCCGCACAGCGTCAACATTGAATTTGACAACACAAATGTCACCCTGTCCCTGCACAGCCAGAAAAGGTCAGGAAGCATTTTGCAACCAGCTGCATTGTCTCTGCTGATCGAGTTGTTTTCCACAAGTACTTCATGACCGTTTTGTCATGTGCAGACACCTGAACTGGACTCTGAAGTCTTTAAAGATGTGCTATGGATGTGACAGTGAGCAGCTCCCCCTGAAAAGCTTCACCCCCGAGCTGAGCTTTCCCCAGAGCAGCCTAGAACTCATTCTTGAGGGTTAGTGGACATTGTAGAGAGAGTTGAATGGAGGAAAATGATATGCTTAACAATTTTGTTTTTTTTTTCTCTGTAGATGGACTTCTACTCTCTCAAAGCCGGCAAAGAATCCTGTGTGTTAATTCCCTCAAGACGGCTCTGCAGGTAGCGCCGCTGCTTGATTGCCTGAGCGGGGCTTCGTGAGTCTGTGACTCGCATCTGACTGGGTGTCTTTTGTGTTGGTGCATTTCAGGTTACATCAATTGACATTTCTGGGTCATTCACCGTCAACACTTGCATCATCCACTACCGTCACCAGGAGTTCTCCCATTGGTTAAATCTGCTTCCTTGGGGACAGTTGATCCAAAGGAAAGCGGCTCATAGGAAAAGGCAAGTTGCAGTAGAGGAAAAAAAAAAAAATCAAAGGTTTCTTTATCTGAGTCGCAGTTTGATATACTGTAATCCTCAGGTTGGGGGGGTGTAACCACACATTATTTGCGACAGCTCAGAATTTTCCCACAAATAGTTGGGTCTTGAAACTTTACTTTAATTTACGCTCTGCTGCGTCGGTAATAATTGATCACCTTCCACTTTCTTCTCTGTTTTGTCCCCGTGTTTGTGCACCACTCATTCTGTTGTCCATGACATTGTTGTGCGTAGCCCATTACATTATGTGCGCACCGTCTTTCTCCTCAGGCGGCTGCCTCACCTCGACGCCCCGGTGATGATCACCTCCTCTGTGTCCAACATTAACGTGTCTGTTCAGCTGGGAGACACCACACCTTTCGCGCTCGGCTTCCTCTCTGCCAATGCAGGTACTGCAGGTCTTTTGACATGCCGCACTCGAGCGCTTATCTCTGCGAGGAGGGCAGGTGAACGTCACGCGATGTTATTGCTGCATTGCAAAAATGACGCCGTTGTTGCTCTGAAGTTTACCCTTTTGCGAACTGTTAAAAAGAACTGCAGCTTAATGGTTTTATTTTGCATGGCAGTCTTCGTGGTTTTGTTCCAGGCAGCTCTTGTGATAACTTTTTTTTTCCAGACATGCCAAGCTGGATTAGATAAGATCTTCTCTCAGAGCGCCACTTAACGTTACACATTAACTCGTGCTCCTTTTGTCTTGTGTTTGCTCTTAATGACTTGTCATGAATAGCACAGCGCGGCGCTGCAGCAGATTGGAATATGCAGCCTCGAAATAATGTTTTGAGAAAAATCGAAAACAAACAATGTTTTGGGTCTTCCTTTGCCTCTTCAGAACTGCAGCATCTTCTTGACATAATGGTTGACAAAGAGAGCCCGGAGTCCCAAAGTGTGCACCAGCGTGCCTCACTGACTCTGGACAACTTCTGGTGGAGAGTGGGTCAGGGGTCGCACATTCAACAAGCACCCCACCCTCCCGGTAAACACGTGTGGGGAGAGGCGCTAATTTTGGATTCCCTCAGTCTCCAGGTAAGAACACACAATACGGCCGGTATCAGTTTTTTCGACATAATCAAATATGTCCCAGCTATTTGTACATGCATGCAACTTCAATAAACCTTTGAGAAGTGTTACTCCTTTCAAGTTATTTTTTTTGTAGTTATATCTATGAATATAGTGTATACAAAGCTCCCCTAAACACAAATTAGATCAGACATGTTCAAGATGTGCTTCAGGTTACAAGTTGAAATGAGTTTATAGGCACGTTCTTTTCATCTCGTTCCTCCAGGGTAGTTTAAACAGACCCCACATGGAGATGAGCAGCCAGTCTCCGAGTCTGAGTGTGGAATCCAACCTGAAGGGGCTTCAAGTGGAGCTTTCAGAGACCTGTGCACTGTGTCTGTCTCGTCTGCTGTCCTTCATCTCTATACCTCAGGACACTGGAGCGCAGCCTGCAGATGTGTCCTCAGTGTCTCCTCCTAGTGACGAAAGTGTGCAACCCCCCTCATCCTCTCAGTTACACCTGCTTTTAAAAGTAGTCTGTTGTTTGGAGGATGTTAATGTGTTCACAGTCTCTAATTTGGCAGGTAGGGCAAAATGTGGAATTTTAACAGGATTTAAAAAGGAAATGAATATGAATTTCCCCTTTTCAATGCCATTTTTTTCCCTGTGGTGTGTGTTTGTGTTTTCTTTAGGAGCTGTATCTTTGCGGATGGATACTGTCAGAGTCCTGAGCTCCGCAGACAGCTCCAGGGTGTCTCTGCAGGGTGTCGGCCTGTCTGTGGTAAAGACACTCACAGAGAGCATGGAAACGTGTTGCCCCGCCTCTCAAACCCCCAGCCCTGTGCTGAGATTCACCACAATAGCCCTCAGTTACCACATCACCACCCACACCTTACAAGTAAGCGGATAAGGTTTATTTCTCTGGTCTTGCTCAGATGTTTCTGTCGGTGTTCTACAGCACCTTGACTTGCTGAAGCAGGCAAAGCACAGGTGGATTTAACAGCAGGATTGATGGCTACATTTTGTTGAACCAGACCCAGGCATCTGATATTTAACACGCTTAGTCACCGACATGGATTAATGAGACAGTTGCAGGAACACAGCCGCAATTGATGTTTGTATTTGCACAGCCACCATGAATGTTGCACCTGAGTTTTTCATGCTTGGGCAAGACACAAGGTCAGCCGTGAAAATAGCCTGGCCTATACATGTTTTGATCTGTCCATCAGGTTCAGTGTGAAGAGGCGCTCACTGTGGAATGGACACCGCCGGATCATATGGTTTTATATCAGCACATGACTGAAGCTCTGGCGGGTTGGCGTATGCTTCGTGGAGAACCAGAGGAGCGCAGCCCCGTCAAACCTGTGGAGGACAAAGTCATTTCAAGCCCGAATAGGGGATTGTGCGTGCGCGTTGAACTGGGCGTCACTCGTTTCACAGCCCACGTCAGTGAGCAGAACTATATTCTACTGGACACGGAGGCCTTGTCCATCTCCAAGCATGGTAGTTCCATGCACATCTTCTCACCCTCCCTGATTTTCAACTTTGATGGCAACAACATCGTCTCCTTTAAAAGCTTAGATGTGGAGACACATGCAGAGCTGACTGAAATGAAGCTGCATAGGGACCACTTCCCCTTTCTCACCACTCCTCAGAACCGTGTCTGGGTTCTCACTTGTCCTTCCCTCGCTGTAGAATTCCCTTACCAATACAATTTCTCAAACACCTTCGACAAGGCCGTCAGCGTGCAGAAGTGGTTGAAGACTTTGCATCAGTTCCCAAGCCAGAGCCCGGCGGTCCAGCAGCTACCTCCTGACCTTGTGTTCAAAATCAGTCAGTTCTCATTTGTCTTCCTGGATGATGTCTTTGAAATCAAGCTGCGCGACAACTATGAGCTCATGAAGGATGAGAGCAAGGAAAGCGCAAAGCGCCTTCAGCTTCTGGATAAGAAGGTGGCCGATCTACGGAAGCAGCACGGAGAACTTCTGCCTGCCAGAAAGATCGAAGAGCTGTATAGTTCACTGGAGAAGAAACACATTGAGATCTACATCCAGCGCTCACGCCGCCTCTACGCCAACACACCAATGAGGAAATCGCTGCTGACATGGACCGTGTCAGACCTGGAGCTCGTTGTCCTGGCTGACCACTCTCTTCATGGGCCAGAAAGGGTGAGAGAGCAGCTGAGGGACATTGATGGAATCAGCCCCTTCCCTCGAGACGGACTCACGATGGTCATCCAGTGGTGCCGCGCTGTCAGGTTTAAGCTGGCTGCATTTTTGGGTTAGTGGCAAAAACATTACCTTTATTACACACGAGACGGAGTCAAATCATTCTGAATTGAAGTAAAGTGTCGGTAAAAGCACAACTTATCCACCTCTCTCCTTCTGTGCCAGTGAGAATCCGGGACTACCCTCGCTACCTGTTTGAGATCAGGGACTGGGAGCTGTCGGGGCGTCTGATTGGGACGGAGCAGGATGGACAGATGCGGGCTCGTCGCAGGCAGACGGTTCCGCTTGGTCCACCCTGGGGAGATGTCACGGTGCACAGGAATATGCCACCCCTCAAGTTCTACTATGACTTTAAATGTGAGTCATGGGCAAAGGAAAAATTAAGATTCAGAGCCGTGCCCAGCGCTGCTCATCAGATGGAAATGTTGAACCTAGATTTTCATAATGGCGCACGCAGAAAGACCCTACTGCTCATTATAGAGGGAAATAAAATGTCTGCATGAGTGTTGTTGCTGCTGTCCATATGATTTCTTTGAGAAATTCACTGCACTGTAATATTTCATATTCATTTATTCTCTTTCCGCAGCCAACATTGGTCTCTACACTATCGTTTGGGGGCCATGCTGGGACCCTGCATGGACTCTGATTGGCCAGTCAGTCGACCTACTGACCAAACCCACAGCGGATCCCTCACCTCTGCTGGCCTGGTGGGACAAAAGCCGTCTCTTGCTGCATGGACGCTGGGTTATGGACATTGATCAGGCTAATTTTCATCAGCTAGCTACAGAGGTAAAAAAAAAACAAAACAAAAAAAAAAACTACAAGCATCACTGTGCAAATGATATACTTTTTTTTGAGTGTCAAGCAGATCTTCATATACGTTGTCAGATATTGTTGTGACATGTTTTCAGGCTGTATAAATCGATTTGCGTGTAGGTTTAATGGGAGTTATTTTTGCACCCTCACATTTATTTTCATAAGTGAGCCATCACCAAATGTAATGCAAAGATTAAACTTTGCGTTCTTACAGGACCCATACAACACTACAGAAAACATGCATTGGGAGTGGAATAAGCTGAACTTTGACTGGAACCCAGGGCAGTTTGTTTTCAAAGGAGATTTAAATGTGAATGTCAGGACGGCATCCAAGTGAGTGGGGCCAATGCATATCAAATTACTGGATCAATGGTTCTCAGTGTTTAATACATTTTTTTTTTCCCATTTTAGGTACGATGATATCTGTTTTCTACACCTTCCCAATTTGTGTATGACCCTTGACTTCCAATGGCTGTGCCACGGCAATCCCCATGACCACCATGCTGTAATGCTCTGCTGTGCAGAGGCCGTTGCGGACATGCCCTCAGGACAGCCTCATGACTCCTACAGAGCTTTTCGCTCAGAGAATCTCAACCTCTCCATCACCATGGACCTTAACCAGCACTCTGGCACAGGTCAGTGCGTTGATGCAAAAACAAAATTTTACGCCAAGACCACTGTACTTTGAAACCAGCATTTCATTTGTATTTTCCTTTTTAGAATCTTGTCAGCCCAGAATCCTGCTGTACAGCAGCACCCTGCGCTGGATGCAGAACTTTTGGGCCACCTGGACAAGTGTATCTCGACCGATCTGCAGAGGCAAGCTCTTCCACAGCCTCAAGCCAGTCCGCAAAAAGCTGAGTCAGCATTACAAACAGATGTCCTACACAGCTGCCTTCCCTCAACTGCAAGTAAGTGTTTTTTGGCTGCCTTCCAGCGTTTTTAAACCACTTCAGGTTAAAAATCTGTTTCATATCTTAATTATGAAATATGTTCATAGTTACATGTTCATTTGCGCTTGTTCAATGCATCTCTTAATCCTATAAGTCTGGACCTGTTGATTGTTTATTGCATGCTTCTCTGCATAGGTGCATTACTGGGCCTCCTTTGCCCAACAAAGAGGTATCCAAGTGGAGTGCAGCAACGGCCATGTCTTCACTCGAGGGGCACAGAGACTTATTCCACAGGGTACAGGCTCTTCCAATGACACTGCGAAAACAAAATATCAGATTCTCCCAAAATAACATGAAGTGTTTGCTGGTTGTTTTGTTTTTTTTAATGTGGAGAAACTTACATGTTTGCGTTTGCACATTCTGACAGCTGGCACTGTGATGAGGAGGTTGATCTCTGAGTGGAACGTTACTCAGATGGTTAGTGAGCTCTCGCAGGTGACTGTTCATCTGATGGCCTCCACTTGGGACGAGACCGCTGACCACCAGATCAATGCCCAGGTGAAGAAGACTCACCTGCTCAGCCTGTCCTCCCTCAGTTATCAGCGCCAGAGCAACCACATAGAAGAGGTAACAACATAGAGCTGCTGGAGTTTCCCTACATTTGTTTTTTTTTTTGTTTTTTTTTTGTATGTTTAAGACTTTTTTTGGGGCGGGTGGTATTTTTGACAGGAAGTGAAAGATGAAACAAACGCCTCATACACTCACAAACTGCGCCTGGTGGACTTGCGTGCTTCCTGGACTACAACCAACAGGAACATAGCCTTTGGGCTGTATGACGGTTATAAAAAGGCTTCGGTTCTGAAGAGAAACCTCTCAACTGAGGCTTTGAAGGGCCTGAGGATTGACACGCAACTGGAAGGCAAAAAACTCAAGCGTTCCCCAACCAATTACTCCCCTACCACAGCCCCCACCACACCGGTGGTGTCGACTCTCAGTCGAGCAGAAAAACAAGAAGGTAGAGAATTTGCTTCACTAATGGGTCTTGGAGGAAAGACTGTCTCCGAAGTTCCACTAGCAGCTTACTTTTCCTCTCCGCCTTTCTGTCCCTCTGTAGGAACGTCAATGCTGCAGAAGCTGATTGAGGAAACGGATAAGTTTGTGGTTTTTTCAGAGGAGGACTCAGGTGTCAGTGACCAACTCTGCGGCATAGCGGCCTGTCAGACAGACGATGTCTATAACCGCAACTGGTTTATTGAGCTGGTTAACTGCCAGGTGACTGCCCCGATAATCACGTTTTATTTCGAAGAAATAAGTACGCGGGTGGCCCGGAGTTTTGAATCCTGAGCTGCTTTGCTTTCCCCAGATGATGTTGCGAGGCACAGAGACGGCGGGCTGCGTGCTGGTGTCGGCAGCCAAAGCCCAGCTGCTCCAGTGCGAGCACCACCCGGCCTGGTACAACGACACCCTCAAACAGAAGACCACCTGGACTTGTCTGCTTGACGGCATGCAGTACTTTGCCACCATGGAGCCCAATCAGTCCGAGCAAGAGGACAGGCAGCTGTGGCTGGAGGTGGGCCTCCCCTCTCACTTTGCAGTTACAGTGGAGTCTTATAGGTCCAGATGAAGAATAATATGCATTTGAGTTACATTCGTGATTTGAAAAATATTTTTCCTGAGCACCCTGGTGAGCCATTCATTATCAAAGAATGTAAACGCGTGAATCCACAGTGACGATCAAAAGACAACTGACAACGACATAAGCTCTGACTTCTTCTTAAGTTTTTCATTGCTGTGTTATTAGGTGAAAAACATCGAGGAACACAGGCAGCGGAACCTAGACTCGGTGTTGGAGCTAATGGAGAGTGGCCAGGCTGTGGGAGGAATGGTCAGCACCACAACAGGTACGGCACTTCTCACACACGGGCCCGTTCTCCTCCATCAGCTGCTGAAGACATCATAGTCTCCCTGAAAAGAGAGTGCCACTGCAGCCGTGACAACACCCACCTGAGCACACAGCTTGAGTCTTGCTGTGCGAGTGGACTGTATGCTGAGAAAATCTGTCTATATTCCATACATGTCAGCCATGTTTATCCATAAAAGTGATTCCTCGAGCTCGGTATCGCTTTAAGATCAGTCAAGTTTCCTTCTCTGTGTCCCTTCAGACTGGAACCAGCCAGCGCAGGTGAATGAGGCACAGCAGGTTCAGCGCATCATCTCCCGCTGTAGCTGCCGAATGCATTACATCAGTTACAGTCACGACATCAACCCAGAGGTTGCCACACAGATCAAACCGCCAGAGCTGAGGAATAGCCACGAGAAAGAAGATCTGCTGAAAAAACAGGCTGGTATGTCTGGTCGACCACAAATTCTACAATTCTTAAAGCTGCGTCCCTGATGGTGTCTACTTAACTCACTCAAAGCCATTTTGCACAGACAGTTACAGACGGGGGGGAATAAACCCTTAAGGTATGTTGTTCTGTTCATTTCTTAGGAGCTGTGGACACCTTCACCCTCATTCACCACGACCTTGAGATATCCACAAACCCTGTTCAGTATGCAATGATCCTGGATATCGTGAACAACCTGTTGTTACACGTGGAGCCCAGGCGCAAGGTAGGCAGGCGCGTCAAACCACGAATGGTCAGGTCCTCCGGTGCACCGAGGACTTCCGTTTCTTTACTCATGCTCCATGTCTTCTCGTCGGTTTCTTGCCGCGTGTCCAGGAGCACAGCGAGAAAAAACAGCGCGTGCGCTTCCAGTTGGAAATTTCGAGTAACCCGGAGGAGCAGCGCAGCAGCATCCTGCATCTCCAGGAGGCAGTCAGGCAGCACCTTGCCCAGATTAGACGCTTGGAGAAACAGATTTACTCCAACATCAGGGTGAGCCGCATGCTGGTGCACCACTGCAGTCACTCTGTGGTTTTCTCCTCATAGATTATCATTGTGATGCCAAGGTGATAATTAATTTTGATAATGCATATTATTCCTGTGATCATTGTGATCACAGGAATAGTTAATGAAAAAGGGGGAAACTTTGTGATGTCTAATGATGATTGGCACCATCACAAAAAACTCTACAATATCACCACGCACTATATCTTTATACCATGCTGTACCAATTTTTTTTTCTCCCCTTTCTTTCCCATTAAACATGTGCCTCCTTTATCGTCAAGCAGGCACAGCCCGAGGAACTGAATAGTGATGAATTGAATGACATCAACGCGAGGCTGCAGAACCAGCTGAACCAGGAGAAAAACGACATGCAGATGAAGAGCGAAGAGCTCAACATCCTCATCAGGTCTTCAGTCAGCTCCTATTCTCGCTCAGCGTTGCAAGCCGACGGCGCGCAGCTTCAAAAACAAACGTCTTTCTCTCAGGTGTTTCAAGGATTTCCAGCTGCAGCGCGCCAACAAGCTGGAGCTGCGGAAGCCTCCGGAGGACGTGAGCGTGGCGAGGAGAACGGAGATCTACTTTGCACAGGCCCGCTGGTGTTTGACTGAAGAGGACGGCCAGCTTGGAATCGCTGAGCTGGAGCTTCAGAGATTTATGTACAGCAAGGTCAGCAAGCAACCCCAACCATCTGGAGTTCACCCAGCCTCCGAATTGTTCTCCTCCTCTCTGCAGCTCTTACTTTCCAAATATTTTTTCTTTAAAAGGAATATGCACCAAAGAACCAGAAGCGGAGATTTTGCTTTTAAGTCAGGATGTTACGATGTATTACTCCAACATCAGGCTTCTTCAGTGTTGTCAATGTCTTCTTCCCGCAGCTGAACAAGTCCGATGACACTGCAGAGCATCTTTTGGAGTTAGGCTGGTTCACAATGAACAACCTCCTGCCAAATGCAGCATACAAGGTAAATAAATCACATTCTGTTTTTTTGTTGTTGTTGTTTTTTCACATTTGTTCCTTTTCGTTGCCAACATGAAAATGCACATTCATTTATTTGATTGCAGTCTATTTCACTCTTGATTGCACAACAAAGTGTGATGATTTATCTTTTTGAAAGCTGTACTTAAGGAAGCTGTAACAAAAGAAAAAAACAATGCATAAAGTCCACTAATACTCTTGGCTCTCTGCTTGCCTCCCTCCGTGCAGCGTGTGAGGGTATGTCAATGCTGGTGCCGCGACGACTGTCATGCCTGTGTTGACTCCATCTTGTTTTGTCTGGGCGGGATCAGTCGGTGTCTCTCGGGAGTCTCATATTCAGTGTTGCATGCACAGCCATCAGTCAGTGATGCATGTCTGATTTATGGGTCATTACACTTGAGCAGTCCAAACTGAAGTCATGAGTTGTTTGGCATGTTTGATATCAAAGTGATGAAATGGGATTTTCACAGTGACTCACACCTGAGCTTTATTTTGGTGATGTAGCCGAGCGTTCACCACGTTTCTTTTGTCAGGTGGTGCTTCGTCCTCAGAGCAACTGCCAGTCAGGGCGGCAGTTTGCCCTGCGCATCTTCAGTAAAGTGCGCCCACCTGTGGGCGGGATCTCTGTCAAGGAACACTTTGAGGTTGGAGAATATAATATCAATCAGTGCTTTTTTTTTTTTTTTTTGGATCTTTCACTTTCGGATTTGAAAGTTTACAAGAATGAATGTTTCCATCGTCAGGTGAACGTGGTGCCTCTCACCATCCAGCTGATGTACCAGTTCTTCAAGAGAATGATGGGATTTTTCTTCCCAGGAAGAAACGTTGAGGAGGAAGAGGTTACTGACGAGGAAGACAAGTTCCGATTGGTTACTACCGGTATGTTTTTGTTTTGTTGTTTTTTTTTTGTGAACAGTGGCAACATGATTGCATGAGGGTGCAGTAAGGCATTCCTTTGTGTGTGGGTGTGGGTGTGTGTGTGTGTGTGTGTGGGTTTACCACCCCGCAGTCCATCCCATCCACCCAATCAATATCAGCCTCCATTTTCTCTGCCAAATGTGTGTGTGAGTGTGGTATTACATAGCCCATCAGTATAATGTCATCCCACAGAGCTAATAAAAGGATGACCTTGAGGTAGGTGTGTGTGTGTGTGTCTGTGTGTGTCTGTGTTGCTGTCTGTGTGTGGGTGCAAGACTCAGCGGGAGTATCAGGTGCAGAGTGCCACAGCAGTGACGCTGCCATGTGTCGCAGGTATCCCTGTCAAGCCTCGGCAGCCGCCCGAGGACACCATGGGTGCCATGGGCCCCAGCAAAGGTGTTGCCCAGGGACTGAACCGCACTGCCGGGGTCAGGAGGTCGTTCCGGAAGCCTCCAGAGGTAGTTGTCCGTCCGTCGCGGTTGCTCTGCTCTGAGGTTCAGACTCACAATCACGAGACGCGTAACGGCTCGATCCGTTTCTCCCACCAGCATCCTGTCGATGACATTGATAAGATGAAGGAGAGAGCTGCTATGAACAACTCCTTCATCTACATCAAGATCCCTCAAGTGCCCCTCTGTGTCAGCTATAAGGTGGGTTCCTGTGTGAACGTGTGATTTTGGATGAAAATGCTGATCATTATCAAGAGTATCGAGCTTGATGACAAAGGACTGTTGCTATTGTTATACATTTCGAAACTGGAAAAGAGTGTGAAATGCTTAGGTCTTTGATACAAATGTTTTCATGCCTTACTTTTGTGTGATGAGATTTTTTGACTCTGTGAAATCGCATCCAGAGTTTGCTGTCGTGGCGTTCTTTGCTGGACCTCCTGATGAATTCACTTTCCTGCCTGACTGCCCTCTTTGTCCCTGTGAAACGCTTCCTCAGGGGGAGAAGAGCAGTGTCGACTGGAAGGACCTGAACCTGGTCCTGCCCTGTTTGGAGTACCACAACAATACGTGGACGTGGCTGGACTTTGCCATGGCTGTGAAGAGGGACAGTCGGAAAGCGCTTGTTGCACAGGTAGGCAGCGTTTCTGACTGAATCCCATCCCCATAATGTTGTTGCATGTTATCTGAAGGGATAGTTCACCCAAAAATGAAAATTCACTCATTATCTACTCACCGCTGTGCCGATGGAGAGGTGGGTGGAGAGTTTGAGTCCAAAAAAAAAACACTTTTGGAGCTTCAGGGGTAAACAGCATTGCAGCCAAATCCGATACGACTGAAGTAAATGGCGACCTCTTCTGCAAATGTGAAAAACAAATAAACATAAAGTGCCTCCATACTGCTGCTGTGGTGAAACCCACAGCCCAAACATTCAAATTTGCCTCAAAGTGGCCTAGTTTACAGCATGTTTTTTTATCCTGCGCACACTTGGATGACTCAACAGGAGCAATGTATGTTTGTTTGGTTTTTTTTATGTTTGACGAAGTGGTCGCCGTTTACTTTAATTTAGTCTAAAAGTGTTTCGCGGACTGAAGCGCGTCACTCACACCTCCATCTACATGGTGGTGAGCAGATGTTAAGTGAATGTTCATTTTTGGGTTAGCTGGCCCTTTTTAAACTTATCACTGCACTCTCTTTTGCACTCTTGAAATCAATCTCATACTTTTACTGTTGTTTGAAGCTGCCCACCTCCGTTACCGACGGCTACCATCACCATAAATTCCTGGCGGCTGAACATACACACGTTTGTTCTGACATTGAAGAGCTTCATATTTAAGTATTTGTCCTTCCCCGTCTTACCTTTTCAGATGATAAAGGAGAAGCTGCGCCTGAAGCCTGCTTCCGGCTCGGACCTGCGTGGGAAGACGTCGGAAGGGAAGTCGGACATCAGCGTGCAGCAGCAGGAGGAAGACGAGAAGGCGCGGCTCCTCATCGGCCTCAGCAGCGCGGACAAGAGCTCCAGCAAGAAGAGCATCTTCAGCCGCCGCAAGTGAAGCGGACTGTCCGGAGGCAGCCCATCAGCCTACATTTCAAGAATCATGACGAGAAAGGGAAGTGGTGTCACATTTGAAGTAGTTTTAGGGTAATGTTGGTCCTGCTGAACACAAGAAAACTGTGGAGTTTTTGCTATATAGATATATGAATGAACTCCTGGCGGTGGGGGGGAAAAAATGGCCAAAATCCCTGACAAGATGTGCCTGCAGGGAACATGGAGGACAGCTCCTGGGTTTCCAGGGCGCCATTTGACCAAATATGAAGTCATGTTTGTTTGTTTGTTTGTGTGCCACTGAATTTTACACCCTGCTTTTCATACACGGCGCGACGGTCGAGCTCACGGCCACTCGGATGCATCGCACGCGGCGAGGAACGCGCGCGCATGCAGCCGGCACTACTGCTTCCTCTTCCTCTAGAGACCAGAGCACCGTTTCCTGCTGGCTCAGGAGCACTGCAAGCCAAACCTAGATGGAACAGAACTCAGTTTAGCCAAACACAACAACAAAAAAAACGCACCTTGAAAATCTCTTTAAGTTTTGCCACTTGTAAAGGAAAATTTAATCTTGAAAAACCATGAATACACACATATATATATATATATATATATATATCTATATATGTCACACGCTTTATCAATTAAAGCTTAACGAAACTGTAAAAATGGCCGCATGAGTGTCACTCAGACAGGAGGGCCGTTGCCGCAGAAAGATGCTATTTTATAGATTTTGCTTTTTATATCTCACGACTGCCTGCGTCCCTCAGTCCGCTGACTGGACCTCACCCCAGTGCAATAGACCACCTCGACACAGCGCCGCAAGCGTCCTACAGTGGCGCGACGGCATCGTAGCAAGAAGTTCAGATCACAGCTACAAGTGGCCGAGTGTATGTTGGGTTTTTTTTGTTTTGTTTTTGTTTTGTAATTTTAACACTTAAAGCACTTTTTATGCAAAGTATTTTGATATTTTTGTAACCACTGTTGTTTCCTTTGAATTACTTGTATAACTGTGCTGCTAAGCCTGTCGCGTCCGTTTCCATCAAGAGGAAGGAAAACAAAACAAACACACAAATAAAAAAAAAAAAAACACACCCCGAAGCATTTCAATTAAACTTGATCTGACAAAAGCAGATTTGTTCTCCTATCATCAGCTTCGTGGTGTGTGATTTTATCAGTCAATAAAAGTGTAGTAGCCTCGACGCGTGTGTGTGTGTGTGTGTGTGTGTGTGCCTGCGTCTGCGTCTGCGTGCTGGTGCGCTGGCAGCAAGCGACCCCCGTCGCCGCCTGCGGGAGCGCGGCGGTGATCGATCGTTAATGTGGCGGCTTTAACTGGAGCGGAATCGGGGCCCCGCCGGCCCCCGCTCGGCGCTGCGCAGGCAGCCCGCGCGTCGGGCTCGTCTCCCGGCCGCCGAGCGCGCAGACGGCCGCACACACGAGCTGCGACGCGCGGGACGAGCCGCCGGACGCGTGTTTTTGTTTTGTTTTGTTTTTCTCCCGCATGCGAGAGGATGTGATGGGCGGCGACGTCAGCAAACGCAGCGAGGTGAGCAGATGCGATGCGGACGTGAGTGGCAGCAGGTGCGCCAAAGAACCGGAGCCGTTTGCGCGTGTCAGCTGCTGCGCGTTTTGGATGTGTGGAGAGATGCGCTCAAGTGATTTATTTCCCCCCCGCAAGATAAATGCAGTGCGAGCAAAGCTTACAATGGAATACAGTTAAGTTAATGGAGATTGTTTGGGACCGGCCACCTTGATTTATTAATCAGAGTGAAGTGGATAAACACATAAATCGATTAGTTGGCTATATGTGTTGGCAGCACTGCCGATAAAAGTCCTGTAGACTTGGAAAAACCTTTCATTATATGCAAGTTTGGTGCCATTTTTGACGCCGTTATGATGGCGTTTTAAAAAAAAATAAATAAATAGTGTGCAGAAAACGCATGACGAGACTCGGCTGCAGATGTTTCCAAGCGTGATCAGATTCAGTTTTGGTTTCCCGTGTTATACGCAGCACTGAGCGTTTTGGTGGCAAGAAAATGCTGAGTCACCAAGATCACATGCATCATCATGTTTAGTGCTACAGTATAAATGCTCTGAATGTTTGAGATTAAAAAATCTAAAATGTGAAGGCGCAGAAGTTACATGAGCAAAAGGAAGAATACTCATAGGGCAGCTGAATAGCCCCTCTTAAATTTTATACCCTATTTGATTATGATTGTGTATTTAATAAAACGTAAACACTTCTTTCCTCTCGATGAATGGGCTCATTTTCAGTGACTTGCGTGTATTGAAATGTCCATATGTGGTTCAATCTGCAAGATTCATGCTGTCTTTTACGGGCGGCTGTCAAATTTATGGCTAAAAACACAGCCCCCCTGAGATGTGATGGGGTTCACGTAGAGAGCAAATCAAATGAAGCCCGGCGCCTCTTGTGCTCGGAGGCACATGCTTAAAGTCCAAAATAAGCCATTTTACTTATGTGTGTTTCATGAAAATGTAGAGAGGGGGACCGGCCGCCCAGCGCGGCGGCCTCCTCTCCAACATGGCCGTCCACAGGCTACGGCAGCTCGCTCGCTCAGCCGGGCTCGGCGGATCGGACGGACGGCCGCCTGCCCCCGAGCTCCCTCGGCCCCCGGAGAGCCGCGCCGTCTCAGGCGGGACCCCTCCGGCTCTCGTCTCCGTCTTCCTGCCCGAGTTCCCACACCAGGCATTTCCCGGAGAAGCCCACCTCCAGGTACCTCTCACCTCCGCTCAGGACTCCTCCGGCGGAATTGATCTCTGAAGCAGATGTTGCAGTGCAGCGTCGGAAGAAAAAGAGGAGAAATAATCCTGTTTCTGTGCTCGCAGGTCCTGGGTTTCGTAGCCAAAGGGTCATTTGGACCGATCCTGAAAGTCAAGGATGTTTTCAGAGGGAACACATATGCTGTAAAGGTTAGTCCGGCGCAAACACACCGGCACCGCGGAGGCGCCACTACACTTGTGGTGTGTGATCATTCTCAATGTGGTGCAGGTTCTGCCCAAGTCAGAGATCCTGAAGCGGGGAATGCTGGAGCAGTCCAAAGAGGAAGTCATCATTCAGGTATCCCAGTCAGAGACGTGTGTGTGTGTGTGTGTGTGTTGACAGTCTGTAACCCTGCTGTGATACTGGAACTGCACCAGTAGGTTGAACATTTGATACTAAAGTAGCAGGGAGGGATTTCAGAAAAAAAAAGAATACTGAGGGGGAGAAGTTGAAAGGAATATCACTGCTAAAAGTCAAGCTTTTTCTTCCGTCCAATAAATCAAACAGAATATTGACCTGAAGTGACTGGGACTTGGAATATAGCACAACTCCAAATTCAAATCTAGAACTTTTCTGCACGCTTGTGTATGGTACTGTCTGGAGCACAGGGGAGCATCCTCGATCATCTCTCACTTTTTTATGTTCACTCTCACTGTTTCTTTGTGTGTGTGTGTGTGTGACGGCGGGGCGCGTTGCAGCGGCAGCTCAAACACCCATTCATCCACAATCTGCAGGACTGCTGGCAGACGCAGCGCCATCTCTTCATTAGTGAGTTCGTCAGCAACCCCCCCCCCCCACACCCCTGACCCTCGTGTGTGTTAGTGTAGCGGCGTGTGTGTTGCCGCCCCGCAGCGGCCCTCAGTGTGCCCGTGTCCCCGCCACCGTCAGCCCTGATCCCGAACCTCGCCGGTGCCGTCTATCTGCGGCGCCGGGTGAAGCTCACGCCCCCGGCGTGGCTGCGGCTGCCCTTCATCCTCACGTCTTTATCCAACATTCTCATCACCATTTTTACACGAAATCGGGATCGCTGCGGCGACTCCATATTTCCCGGTTCTTTTTCTTTTCTGTTTTACAGAGAAGTGATGTGATGAGCGAATCCTCTTCCTCCCTCTTTGCGCTTTCTCCTTTTGTGGGCTTTGACGTGAAAAGCGTGAGCCGGCGGGACGTTTCCGTGCCGCCCGGCGGCAGCTTCCCAGGCCTGACGCTCCCTGGTGTGTGTGTCGTCCTCTGCAGTGTGTGACTACTGCGGCGTCGGAGACTTGTACACTTGCTGGTCGCTGAGGCGCCAATTCGAGGAGGAGGAGGTGCGGCTCCTCGCCGCCGAGCTGGGCAGCGCGCTGGGTCAGTGAGAACCGCCCTCCCCCTCTGTCGAGAGCGGCCCGCCCCGGTGGGGGTGCACAACCTCGCTCTTTATCCCTTTTGTTTTTGTCATGTACAGGATTTCTTCACGACTTGGGGATAATGCATCGAGATGTAAAGGTACGGTTTGATGTGCTCGCCCTGCCATCGCGCTGCACGAGTGTGTGTTTATGGCCCCTTATGACGCAGACTCTACTGGATTTTTCAGATGGAGAACGTTCTTCTGGATGACCGGGGTAATGCTCGTCAGTGTTCTTCCACTGCTGTCCAGATGACAGCTGCGAGGCACCGTGGTGTTTGCATAATAAATCGTGCCCACACGATGTGGCGTGCAGTAAGCATGCAGAGCTGTGTTCACCCCTCTGTGCTTTGCCTTGATTCAGGCCACCTCCGTTTGTCTGATTTTGGACTCTCGCGCCGCCTACGGCGCGGCGGAAGGGCTTTCACGATATGCGGCACCATCCAGTACATGGGTGAGCCTTCATGTTCCAACTCTCATGCATGAAATACTAATTTCATATGGCGTGAGAGGGTTTGCGGGCATGTTTGCGCAAAAACAAATGCATATTAGAATTTACAGCTGTCGGAAATACACTCGAGAGCGCTCTGACCCGAGGGAAAACTGCCATTTGTGGCGGGTCCTGTGAGCCCCGTGTGTGTGTGTGTGTGTGTGTGTGTGTGTGTGTGTGTGTGTGTGTGTGTTTTCCTCGCATCAGCTTCAGCTGACCCACTTGCGGATGTCCGGCACCTGTGACGTCCTCACACCTCAGTGACAACAGCTGATCCCTGATTTTTTTATTTTTTTGCTCCTGTGTTTTGCAGTTTTTTTGTTTGTGGACTCTCTTTTCATGTTTCAAAGTATGTTGGTGAATTCAACAAAAATGAATGTTGCCATCTTTTTTTTTTTCTTTTTTTCCCCTGTCTGTTCCCTGTCCAACAGCTCCTGAGGTGTTGAGCGGGGGTCCATACAACCATGCTGCTGACTGGTGGTCTCTCGGCATCGTGCTGTTCTCCCTGCTGACAGGAGAGGTGCGGACACGTCCACCACGGTTCAACTCAACACGTCTTTTTTTTTTTTTTTTTTGCATTTCGTAGATGGTACCTGGTGCTTTTTTTTTTTATCACCTCTGCTGAATCTCCAAAACAAGCTCAGCTGCTCCCAAAAGGCGACGTGAAAACGCCGCAGGCCCCATCGCCGCTAGTACGACATAAGAGCAGCGCTGCTATAGAGGCTGCAGTTTCCGCCCCTTGATTGAATGGGGAGACCCAGGCCCGTCTCTGCGTTTTTTGGCTTCGAGCTCCGATGTCGCTTGCGCGTCACTGTGGTTTGGTCTCATTCTCGGCGTGTTTCAGTTCCCGGTACCCGCCGAGCCGGACCACGGCGCCATGCTGAGCAGGGTCAGCGAGTCTCCCTATGTCCCACCCAGGACCGTCAGCTCTGCTTTGACTGTGCTGCTCACTGAGGTCAGCACGTGCGTCTTCTCTTCATTAAGATGACACTTTTTTGTTGTTGTTGTTGTTTTGTTTTTTTTGGGGGCGGAATCTACTCATGCCTTCTCTCCCCCGTCTTTCTTGAACGACGCAGCTGCTGTGCAAGACTCCGGCGAACCGCCTGCGCAACCTGGAGCGCTTCAAGATGCAAAGCGCCTTCCGCGGCGCCTCATTCGACCCCCACGTCCTCCGGAGGGCACCTCTCCGCTTCATGCTTGAGCTCAGGCGTCATCCCGACTGGGCAGCCGGAGCGGCCAGGGGCCCCTCGCCGGGGCCCTTCGGGGACTTCGACTGCGGCGACGTCCTTCACTCTCCCTCAGCTCCCCCTGACCCGCCCGCTGCCCTCGCCGGCATGGAGCTGAGCTGCGGAGCAGACTCGGGACAGTTCAGGACGGAGGGAAAATTCCAACTGAACTAAGTAGATCGGCAGATGACAAGCGCTCCCCCCGATGCGCACGTTACGCGTCGGATTTAGTTTTCTAGTTCTCGCAGTGCAGTACACAAGCGCCCCCGCTCCTCTGCGTAAAAACACTTCTCATCAACTGCGGCCAACTGGTCTCTTATTTCACACACATTTTCCACACAGTCTCTTCTACGTTTCTCTTGTTGGCACTTAATGCTGAAGCAATTTACTCGGATACTTTTGGTTTTTAAACAGCATTTAGAATCTGTTATATCGATCTGAAAGCAATACTCCTTTACTTCCTCCGCTTTTTTCTTCTCCTTCTGCTTTCTCGAGTGGTTGCTTCCTCAAGAATTCATCACTTTTAAGTTGCGGCCCCTCAAGGACATTTTCATTATTGCTTCCAACGAAGCTCTTTTTTCTGCAGATGCATTTTCCAGTTGTTATAGTTTATAGGAGTTTACAATCATGTTGCACAACGTTCCTCCAGTTTGGTGTGGTTATGGTGTGGTTATGGTGTGGTTATGGTGTGGCGGCGCGCGGCGTCTTACCTGGACGCACCAGTGGCCAACTTTCAGCCCGCGGCTGGCCCATTTAGAGGAGCGCGCACCATCCCATTGAGGACAGCCTTAATAGGATGGAACATTGAGGACCAGATAAAGTATCATCATTAAATGTTTTTAATTAGGTAACAGGAGAGGGAAGAAGAAGAAGAAAAAAAGCGGCGGTCCCAGCGGAGGCCGCCACGTATAATTGCTGCTCCTCTTGGAGTCATCCGTCGTGTCTATTTCGAACTGCGTCTCCTGGAAGGGAGTGCACCGGCACCGGCAGCCCCCCCCCCACCCACCATCCTCCACCTCCCACTGCCTCCTGACATTGAATTCCCTCTCAGGCCCTTGTCTTAGACAGGTCCACCACGTCTGTGTTGTGGCTGTATGGCAGGCAGGCAGTCCAGTGACCCACATCTGCTTTCGGAGGCACACTGACCCACAATGGTGAAGCGAGGCATCCCCCTGAAAAGCCAGCGAGGCGTCCCCGCGAGCCGGAACACGACAGCGGGATTACGCGGCGGGAAACACGCGTCCTCCCGAGCGCACCTCACACTGGCACCTCACACTGGCACCTCACACTGGCACATAATCCAACACCCTCAGCTCAGAACATGCAACAAACAAACGGGCTGCTCTGTGTGCCACCTGAAAATAAGGTGAAAATGATTTGGGTTTTTTTTTGTTTTTGTTTTTTTTTTTTAAAGATTTTTGCTGCCCTCATTTGGGTCTAATGTGGGCCAGATTAACCATGTTCTTGTAGGGGACCTGAAAATCATTTCGGGTTGCTGAGGTGTTCCACCATGTTCTTCGCAGATTAAAGCTCGCCGAGTGCAGCGGGTCGCCC
>CAAKHG010023648.1:2185-14110 GCA_901007715.1 Dactylopterus volitans
CCCCACCACCCTCCCTCCGTCCGTCCGTCCGTCCCTCTCTCTCTCTCTCTCTCTCTCTCTCTCTCTCTCTCTCTCTTTCTTTCTCTCTCCCCCTCCCTCTCCCCCCCCCCCCCCCTCCTCTCCCCATCCACGCCCCCTCCACCACCCGCCGCCCCAATCTAAACTTCACGTCTCACAAGTGTTTGGAGGGGCAGCGAGGTCTAGATGTTCTGGCCGTGTCCGGTGTATCTCCTTATTTGGCTCTTGGCCTTTTTTTTTTTTTTTATGGACCGAACTGACGAGAAATAGCAGATAAAAGATCCGAGGCGCGGACGTCAACAGGACGCTGGTGGTAGCAGGAATTGCTGAGGGTTCCCTCCTCAGCCTAAGCCCGCTCAGGAATGCTCAAACTGATGTTAATACCAGAGCTGGGCTTTGAAAAAAAAGGACATAGTTTTCGTTCTGCCGCCGAATGAAATAGAGCCGGACGGAAAAATGAGCCGGCCAAAGAGAATTCGGGAAACAAGCTGCCTGCGTGTGACCCAGACCGGGCAGCGGCGGCGTCGCGGCGAGGCCACACAGACGTAAATCACCGATCTCCTGCAATTAGGATCCTCTTGATCACCACTGGTTCGACTGACCTTAATTTGGATGTGTTGTCTGTCATTTGTGAAGGCAAAGACAATGATGGGGAAAAAAAACATGAATAAAGGCATTTTTGCCGCACTGGGACGAAGCGCTCGCGTTTCTGTGATGGCTTCCAGGAATATTTGGTTGAGTGTTTGGGGAACTGGTCATGCGAAGGCCATCAGCTGCAGGCTCCTCGGTGTCTTTGAGCCAGAAAACAAGGCAAATATGAATAAGGAGAATATCGATTGCTGCTGTTTTTGTTTTGTAATGCGCCGTCAATCCGGGTGGACAGATAAAACGCACGCGCGCGCGCGTGTGTGTGTGCGTGCGTGCGTGTGTGTTTGTGTGGTGACATCAGCACTAATGGACCCGTCCGCTTGCTTTTCTTCTCCTCCGTGCCAGCTGCTCGGGCTAAAAATAAAGATTACAAGGAAAGTCAAGGAACAAGTGACCATTTAAGTAACATCTGAATATAAACTTGAATGGATGCATTATTATCAGGTTGCGTTTGCCGCTGCCTCCACGGACGTGTTGGGCTGATCCCCCCCACTCTTTCGGTTTTGAGGAGGTCACCGTCATCTTGTGGGAACCCTCAAATTCACAGATTTCTGAATGTTTCCAGGTGAACTGAAACATCCCTCGCGTGGTAAAAAGTCCACTTCCGTGTCAAACTGGGTTAAACAAGCTCTTCTAATACTTTTACCAATTTATTTTCTTGTTTTTCTTAGTTTCCATTTCATTGTTTTTAATTGTTCTTGTTGTTAATTAGAACTGTCTTACTATTGCTTTTTCATCCAGGGGCTGTGCATCGTGTTTACCGTATGTATATTTTTAGCAAAGCACTTCAGCTCAGCTTGTTTTTAAAATGCTTTAGAAATAAAGTTTGGCTTGACTTGACTGAACTGACGACAGGAAAAGCAAACAGACTGTGTGCTGTGACGACGCTGAATAAAGCACTGTTTCTTCTTCTTGATGCTGTGGAGGATCATTAATTGTCTGGGTTTTTGTTTTTTGTTTTGTTTTTTTTTTTATCAGGGCAGCTCCGCCTCATGTCCCACCGCTTGGGATCTGCATTTTGAGTCCGGTGTTGGAGGATCACATAACCACCGAGCTGAACACGCGCAGATACGAATCTTTACTCATCGCTTTGAAAGCGAGACACTGGCAGCACAACAGGCAGGCTTTTAAGAGTTCTCTTCAAGAGGAGCCGGAGCAACTATTTTCTTTTTTTGTTTTTTTTTTTATATAAAAGCCAACAAATGCGGCAGCAGCTTCAAAAGTTTTTACAAGCTTACATCATCGGCTGCAAGTGCATCACGTGCCTTATTCGGTCTGTCGGGGTGCCGGCCGCACGCGTCGCTTTTTTTTTTTGTTTGTTTTTTTGGAGTAAGTCTGGCTAATTAATGGAGAAAATATTGATGCCAGAGGTATTTTAACAGCATTTCCATTTCTTCTTCTTTTTTTCTTTCTTTTGCAATTGTTTCATTTGGTTGTGCAGTGAACTTAAGGGGGGTGGTGGTGGTGGGGTGAGTGGGGGGGGTGTTGTTGGAGCAGAACCAAGAGAGGAGAGAGAAAGAGAGTGGAGGCCAGGGAGAGAGAGAGAGAGAGAGAGACAGAGTGAATCAGATGCGGAGGGAGAGAAATCAGAACCCTCCCACAGGAAACCCGGCTAAAGTCCTCCTCTCCTTGTATGGTAAAAAACTCCCCCAAAAAGCCACAGGATCGCCCTGGGAGTATCGTCAAAGTCCTGCTAAGTATAAATCACAAAGCCATGGGAACGCTGGAGCATAATGCGAGCGCCGCCGAGGAGAGCGCAACCTCGTGGGCGCCCTGATGTCATGCCCGGGACACGCGGACGCTGATATCGGGGGGTGGGTTGCGGGGGGGCCCCCTAAATTGAAAAGAGCATCGGTTTCCCCCACCCGGCGCAAAATTCCGCAGAGTGGCCGCGCTAGCAGAGGTTAGAACAACGGCTAACACTCGACACCGCCCCCCGCCCCCCAGCCCCCGCCCTCGCCGCGGCGACCCATCTGAGCTGAGCTATGTCACACCTGCGCGATGCACTGACTCAACATGTGCTGAGGCAAGCAGGGCAAAAAAGCGCCAGGCCCGCTCAGCGCCGCGGCCGACGTGCCCATCGACTATGCAATTACATCCAGCGACTCCCCCGGCCGCGAGCGCCAGCGTCTCGGCGCGGCCCAGCGCGACTGGCAAGTTTGTTATATTTGGCCCCGCCGCTCGGTCCAGTTGCATCCACGACTCCTGACAATGTCTAGACTGCGTCTTGCGGGCCAAAGGGGCTCAGGGATCTGTCATTTAGACGGGGCGCAGTTGTCTCGCGCCGGCCGGGTGCTGACAGGCTTTTCACGCCAGACGAGGGCGGCGGTCTCCGGGAAGAAAGGCTCAGATGGGAGGCTTGAAAAAAAAAAAAAAACAGCCGAGCGACGCACATTCGACCAAGTCGGGTCTCCTCCAGGTGTCGTTTTTTTTTTTAAAAACAAGAGGCAGTCGTGACTCGTTCCTTCGCCGCGTGAATAGGCGCCTCTCATCTCCTCCTCCATGTGGCACAATAGAGGCCGGCGATACCTGAAGAGCACCAGCTATTTGGCTGAGTTATTTTAATGCTAAGCCTCTGCTGAACCAATAATTACTCCAGTAGGTTTGTGTATAATAATACCCCTGTATGTTCACCGGCGGTATATTTTTGGACGTAAGAAGGCAGCAGAGCGTCTACTTATTTTTCAGGAGTCTTTTTCTTCTGATGAAGTCAGTCGTTGTTGTTTATTTGCCTGTCTATTTTTGCCTAACTGAGTTCTTTGTCAGTGAACTTTCACGCGTGCGTTAAAACTTATGGCCGGTTGCGTTCAATTCACCATCTGAGACAAATATTAAAAGCCATTAAAACCGGGATAACCAAATACACCACAGTCGATGGTCAGACGTAAACTGACCAGCCATAACATTATGACCACTGCATGAATATAATGGAACAGCCCTGCTATGAATTCTCCCTTAAGGAGGAGTTTTATGTTGAATTTTTATTGAATCTGTGTGAGAGAGGTGTTGACATATCTGAACAATTGCTATTGGGACTGTAATTTGTGAGGCTGCTGAACCGCGCTGGGTTATACCGAGAGGTGTCCCTAATATTATGGCACCCCAATGCATATTATATATATATATGGAAACATATTCTTGTAGTCAGGGTGTAAAATCTTATTCTGTTGGAATATCATGCTAAAGTCAGCAAAAATGGGTGCAATATTCAGGCGTCCATATAAACTTTAGTTTCATGCAGCGTTGTTTATCCCACTGTGAGCATGCGGGTTTATTATAAAAAACATGTTAATAAAATACAAAAAAATACAAAAAAAGTGTCATAAACTTCTGGCATTTCTGCTATAAAGAAATGACAGAACGATAAAATAACATTTGCTAAGGATAAAGTGGGATTTAATCGGCGGATGACACAATTTTTCCGTGCACATTTTTATTTATATCATTATTCAGTGATGTCGCATCAATGCAAATCAGCTGTTTGGGGGTTTCTCTGCTGCGATTTAAATGCAATTTTAACGTCTTGGTAAAGTCATATTCCCAATTCAGTTTTTAATACTCTTATTTACGACGTTCGTCTGTGCCTTTGCAAAGCACTTAGAATCGCCTTGTGTCTGAACGCTGCTCTATGAATAAACTTGGCGTCCCTTTGGCCATTTGATATGTCTTATATTCACATTACCATTCTTCGGGTTCACACTAGAGCCGGCAAAAGTGCCTTTACATTCGAAGCCGCCGCATCCTGCAGCCACTCGCTGACTGACTTGCAGCCGGGCGAGCTGATACCGATCAGGGCGTTCAAATGTAACAGTTTGCTGGCTGATTTATGTTTTGCTTTATGTGCTTTAGATGCTTCCCTCCATGTTTGAAACACTGCACTGCTATCAAAAAAAAAAAAAAAAAAAAACTCACCCATTTAACAATAAAATAATATTTTTAGGAGGTTGCATTGGAGTCCCAGATGTTACTATTTCTAACACCTGACAGAAGAGTGCCATATAAGTACTGATAAAAATGCAACTACATGTGGAGTGCAGATCACTCTGTGTGCCAATAGAGGGAGCCTCACCAAAAAAGCAAGGTTTTTGACACAAAGAAGCAGGTCCGCCCAACTCAAAGAGGATTTTGGGGGACTATTTGAAAATTTTATACATTTTGAGACAGTCTCAATAATTTTATCTGTAATTTGCATGTCTTGTTGCGCCTCAGAACAGTGTGTCCAGTGGCTACTTGAGTGTTAATGTGAATAACAATTTAGGGTCAGTAATAGGTGTCCCACTCCATGCAAACAGCTTCAGCTTGCCATTTCATTCTCTTCAATATGGAGCGCCAGTGAGGTGGCCGGGGCTGAGTTTAAAAAAAAAAAAAAAGTTATGAAAGTGTTGCTTGGTTTATCTAATAAAAACAGCCAGTGAAAGATGCACTTTGGGTTTTCTTTGTAAATGTTTGCAGAGGTCATAGTATGTGATTCACATAATTTTCATACTCATCAATTTATTAATTTCCCCATTATGGGATCAATAAAGTCTTATCTTATCTTATCTTATCCGACCATTCAGTGACTTGTGGCCTGTGTGAAAGAGTCTGTCTTCCTTATGATTAGAATGTATTCCGGTTTCTCCTGAAGTGGCATTTCAAAAGTATTACTATCTTCTACGTCCTGAAGTATCTCCATGTGAAATAGGACAGGCAGGCGGCCATGAGCGGGAAAACACTGGCTGTTGGATAACGATTGTCATCTCAACAGTGTTAATTAAGCACAGTGACCGAAAGGTGACCGAAACGAGAAAACTGGTTAACGTGTCAGGGGTCTGCCTTTTATTTGACAGTAAATAACACTTTTTATTACAAAAAAAACCCACAAAGAACAACACAGCAAATTACAAATAAATATTCATTTAAACCATTTATATTAAAAAAAACAAAACAACCCTTGCCTGCCCTACTCCCCCCTAAAGTACTACCTCATCCCGTTCGACAGAGGGCGCCGCTGAGTTGACAGCGTCCGTGTGAAGGAAGGAAAAAAAAGGGGGAAGCGTCGCTCTGGGTTTTTCAGTATTATGAATGAAAGTGTGTTCTTCGACTTTAGCCCCGTCTGACCCAAAGCCCAGCAGAACCACCGCGGTGCCGACGACGAGCCGGACTAAGCTCGGATTAGTTCAGGATGTCTGCGAGCGCGGTGTACGTGTTGGACTTGAAAGGCAAGGTAAGATAACGGGCCGGCGGCTACGGCTACGCGGCTAGGCTAACGCTAGCCTAACGCTAGGCTAACGCTAGCTTGGCTCGCAGCCCTTTTGCTAGCGCATTCCTCGCTGGCGGATTAAGGAGGTGGCTCTGCCCGCCGCGAACGGCGGCGCGTAACGGGCTAAGACGCGGAAATGAGGTTGTGCTTGTACTTGAGGACAGTTTCAGACGGTGGTCATATTAAAGCAAAGCCCCGGTGATGTCAAGTGAAAGGCAACGGAAAAAACAAGCCGCCCAACGCCGCAGTGGGCGGCTGTTATAACTGTCACAGCAGCAGCTGGATGCAAACAGTGACACCAAATCTCATATGTTTAACCTGTCATCAGTCACGGGTGGGGAGGTATATTCCGAATTATTAATCTGTGATGCAGGTCGGGTCCAGATGCAGCAAACTCGACGTAACCCCCTGTCACATGTCACTCTCTCCGCTTCCGCCCACCGCCGCGGGGTTTGACCGGCGCATCTGGCCGGCGGCTGGTTGTCCACCGAGCCTCACCGGACTGACTTTGCTCCATATCAAAGCCTCCAGCAGTTTTCGTGAAGACGTTTCGGTCCGGCGCTGACGAGGCCTTCCTCCGAGCAGCCATTTTGACACGTCACAGCAGGGTAAACACAGGTATAACAGGAGAAAAGAAATGAGGAGGCAAAAAAAAAAAACATGGTCCCATTCTGTTCCGCGTCTTCGCAGCCGTCCCCGTGAAGAGAGAGCAAACAAGGCGGCCTGGCAGACCTAAATGGAGCAGGGCCTTCATTAATTTCATTAATTACGCCCATGTTTACCCGGCAGTGATGTGTCAGAGTGGACGCTTGCGAAAGGGCCCGTTAAATATTCCATTCTATGTTGAGGGGGAAAAGGCATCTTATGACTAAGGTTTGAATATGTAAATCTTGGACGTTAATTGGCCCTTCCACAGATTTGGTGCGCTGGAGGCTTTCAAACTCACCCGTAACACTCTTACGTTGCATATTAGCTCACTCTCGTAGCTGCGAATATGTCCACATTCATACGTCTGCCTGCGCACGCTGAAGTGAGCACAGAAAAACGTGAAAACAGCTCAAATGTCTCGCATCAAAAAAGCACACATTGATAAGAATGAGTATTTTTTTAATATCCATCTGTTTGCGACATAGACGAATTCTCATGTTGCAGTTTTCACGAGCATGACAAAGTGTATGCACAAGTTACATCCAGAGGCGCCCTGTGTCCCCCGCCAGGTGCTGGTGTGCCGAAATTACCGTGGAGATGTGGACATGTCGGAGATCGAGCACTTCATGAGCCTGCTGATGGACAAGGAGGAGGAGGGCACCCTGTCGCCCATCCTGGCCCACGGGGGGGTCCGCTTCATGTGGATCAAACACAATAACCTCTACTGTATCCTTGTTGGCTGCGACGCATTCGCCCCCCCCAGGGCAGCGTGTCAGGATTCGCGGCTTCCCCCGTGTTTGTCTTGTGCTGTTTGGACTGTAACCGCTAAAATTCTTAACGTCTGTCACCTCAGTGGTTGCGACTTCCAAGAAAAATGCCAGCGTCTCCCTGGTTTTCTCCTTTTTGTACAAAATTGTCCAGGTAGGATCGAACTTGTCTCACCGGTTTTTGCCGACCAGTGTTTTCAAAAAACGAAAAAACCGCCCTAATTAAGCTATAAATCTGCACTTGTGTTCCTCAGGTGTTTTCAGAGTACTTTAAAGAACTGGAGGAAGAGAGCATCAGAGATAACTTTGTCATCATATACGAGCTGATGGACGAGCTGATGGACTTTGGCTATCCTCAGACCACCGACAGCAAGATTCTGCAAGAGTGAGTAGCGTCTCATTGTCTTATTGTGAACAAGTTAATGCTCACAAATTCCACGTTCTGCTAATAAGTATGGTCAACATCAATCTAACAAGATTTATTTCTCATTGCACGCAGCATTTGGGAAATTTTGATACATTTGGTCATTTTTATCTGATTAAAAAAAAAGGAAGTTTTCTTTGTAAAAGTTAGACGGCAGAAGTTGTAGCATAGGATTGACGTCATTTTCAAACTCATCACTGATATAGAATATTTTATGGTCCCCTTAAAACAATACCGTGTTCGTGATCTGGCGCTGTCACGCACTCCCTAAAGTCAACAAATTCTCGCTCGTGGGCCTGCAACTGCCGTGTTTTTACGAAAAAGGAACAAGTTTTTTAAGTGGTAACACTTGAGGCACATTGTTGTGCCATGCTAATGTAGGCTAACTATAGCCCTGTGCTGCTAAAGGCTGGAGATTAAATGACAGTTGAATGTCACATTATTAATGTTCCAACTTGGCTGGTTCCAGCACGCATAAGCATGCATTCTGGTTCTATATAAAAATCTATGTTGTGCAGATCACCCTCTATTCCAGTAGAGGGAGCCATGTAACAGTGAATATTTGAAACTTTCAACTTCCCATTAGCATGAACGATAGGTGTCTCCCTCCATACGAATATAAAGTGAAATTTGAGGATGATGAATGTTCTTTTATCGGGCTGTCGGAAAATGCACCACTGACCACAGGTGACATATTTTATCCATTTATCAGCCTGCTGCGTATGTTTACAGTCAATCTTGCATCACTGGTGAACGCACTGAGATGAAAGACAGTCGAGTGAACAGTCTGATGGGACTTACCGTGAAACATTCTGACAGCATCTCAAGTCAGAAATATAATTTAAGATCTGCCTTCAGCGTTTTAAATGACCGAATGATGCTGAATCCTCTATTTGGAGAAAACCGATTGACCTAATGACACATGACTCACATCATTTTCATACTCGTCAAACCATTCGGTGACCTCTCCTCCGAGAAGAGAGAAAGAGAGGGAGAGGGAGAGAGCGATAATCTTAAACATGCATCTTTCATCCATAGATCTCAAACTTTTTTCCCCCTAAACTGGAACGGATTACACCGCGGTCAACATTCTGAAACATAAACTCCAGAAATCCACATATATTTTTCTCAGACTGAATAACATTACTTTCTTTGTTCAAATGAACATCAATGGGATGAATTCTAAAGTTTGTGGAAAAAAATATTTTAAGAAAAGTCAGATCTCTGGGGAAAAAAAGTTGGAACTTTTCTAGAAAAAAAAAGACCCGGGGACCCCATGAAGGACCCCATTTTGAGAGGTCCTGCTTTACACTACATTAGCATCTCATCCACACAGGATTGCTGGTCAACTGCTTCACTTGATCATCAAGCACATCTTTCCTGTTAGGGGATCTCTAAGAAAGCCCTCTGGGGTGGTCGTCTTTTAACAGGCTGCTAATGCTGACGGCATATGTGGCAAAACATCCCTCCACATAATTGAGATTATATCGGCTAACAAGAAGCACCGACTTTTTATGATTTTTTTTTAAAATAATAAATATTTAAGTCATTGTAGAGGAAGAATACGTTTTCTTATTTTCCCGGTTTTATGATAAGAGAGTTACATGTATGTGACAATGCCAGGGTAAAAATTGGCTTTCTCAACTACTGACATTTGTTGTGTTTCATTACTGTATATTGTTATTGTTTTGCTCTGGATATTTATTTGTACCCTGTTTAACTATAAAGCACTTTGTAACTTGGTTTTGAAAGGTGCTCTATAAATAAAGTCATTATTATTACTATTATTATTATTATTAAGACAACCTATTGTGTTATTTTCATCATTCTTGCTGACTAAAAAAAGAAGGTCAACAAAAATGTAAACTCAACAACAAACTGGCGCCTCACCATGGGGAGTCTGTTTCAACCGGGGACTATATTTACGGTTATTAAGTCATTCGGGATCCCTGCCAGTAACACTGTATTATCAAATAGTTGCACATTATCACCGGGAACGTGTCCGTTTCCGGCGGATGTTTGTCAGTAATCTGCCTGTCAGTGTCCACGAGGCGGAGGGAGTTTGCGTCGCTCACGGCTGAGCGCCACGAGTGACAGTTGAGAGTTCACAGGCGTGAGACTACGGTGTAGCGGGATGACTCTGATTTCCCCGCGTTCTCTGGAATACAGCAATGAGTCAACGATGCCTTATATCAGTGACCCTGTGACCCTTCCCCACCTCCGTTCTGCTTTAATCTTCTCAGCAGTCAAGTTGGTTTCCCTTTCTTCCCTTGTTTTGCCTCGCTGTTAATGTTTTTTTTCTTTCTTGTCTCTCAGATATATAACCCAGGAGGGCCACAAGCTCGACACCGGCGCCCCACGCCCCCCAGCAACAGTCACCAACGCCGTCTCCTGGAGGTCAGAGGGCATCAAGTACAGGAAGAACGAGGTCTTCCTGGACGTCATCGAGTCAGTCAACCTCCTGGTAGGAACTGCTTGTTTTAGACGCTCCGTGTTGCCTAAGGACGGCCAGTCAAACTGTTTGTAAACTTCCCCTCCGCGTGCGTCACAACGCACTCTTAAAGTGACAAGGTGGCTCACCACGCCGTGCCGTCCCTTTTTTTTTTTAAGCGGTTAAGGCAATCTTTAATGTGTTACTCCATCTCTACCCTCCCCCACACACACTTTTGTTTTGTTTTTTTCAGGTCAGCGCCAACGCCAACGTCCTGCGTAGCGAAATTGTCGGCTCCATTAAGATGCGTGTCTTCCTGTCTGGAATGCCCGAGCTGCGGCTGGGCCTTAACGACAAGGTTCTGTTTGAAAACACTGGACGTGAGTTTCCGCTAATCACAGACTTGGGTCAGATTGCGAGCCGCCCGGTGGACGTTTTGATGATGATGAATTGCCGCTAAAGTGCACGCAGAAATGACACGCTGCCGTTTCTCCCTGGCAGCTACGCGCGAGTGGATGTTTGACTTGGACCCGGTGCATCGCGCTGCATGCGGCGGTGCGCCCCCGTTGTATATGTGTCTTTTCAAAATGGCCCCCTTTGTGTTGCCTTGCCTCAGGAGGGAAGAGTAAATCAGTGGAGCTGGAGGATGTCAAGTTCCACCAGTGCGTCCGTCTGTCTCGCTTTGAGAACGACCGCACCATCTCCTTCATCCCCCCCGATGGAGAGTTTGAGCTCATGTCCTACCGCCTCAACACTCACGTGAGTACCGAGGGTCCCGCCCGCAGCCCAAAAACCAAAGTAAGGGTTTTTTTTTGAATAGGGAGGAAAGCTGATCCAAAACCGACACAGTACTCACTGTTGAGAGACGATACTGACAGGTAAACCTCGTGAACATTACACGGAACGACATTGTGGCCACAACGAACTACAGAAGGTTGGTATGTGGCTCAGGAAAAAAAGTTATCTTTTTAGTTGGTGTCGTTATTCAGATTCGGAAAAACTTTCTCAGTCACAGAGGAAATTGCGCGGCGACAGTTGCTCCACGACAATATGAATAAAAGATACAGGAAGGAAGTACCAAGATATAACAAAGAGATAGATTGCTGAGCACGGAATTATAATGACAGTGAGCGTTTCAAAGCGACGGGAATGTGGAGCGCGGTACAGATGGTAGCTGTCTTCCTGCCCCGCTGCCGTTTCATGACGTTTCATCTTCAAATTGGGGCCCCCTCGAAGAACATTAGTTCGGAGTGACCTTTAAGGGCACTGATGTTAAGGTGTGAGGCCAGCACACAGCACATATCACATTTGCATTATACGATAATACAATACACCAATCAGCCGTAACGGTGTGACCACTGACGGGTGAAGTGAATAATACTGACTATCTGGCTATCAGGAGCTCCTGTAACTCAAATTGCTGAAATAAAATGAACGCTGATGTCAGAACACACAGTCGCGGCAGCTTGTTTGCGTCCTGTGCGTTGCTGCGTAGCTGCAGACCAGTCAGGGTGCCCATGATGACCCCCCCCCCATCCACTGCTGAAAGCGCCAGCAGTGGACATGTGAGCGTCAGAACTGGACCACGGAGCAACGGAAGAAGGTGGTCTGGTCTGATGACTCAGGTTTTTTTTTTTTTTTTTTCCCATCATGTGGATGGCCGGGCATGTGTGTGTGTTAGTAATTGAGAAGGAGCTAAGCACAGAGACTGAACAGCAGTCAAACTAAAAATATGAAAATCTATACG
>CAAKHG010023651.1:0-10000 GCA_901007715.1 Dactylopterus volitans
ATTTCCCAAGTATACAGACTGAATGAGAGAGAGAGAGAGACAGACAGCGAGACAGAGAGAAAGAGAGAGAGAGAGAGAGAGAGAGAGAGAGAGATAGAGAGAGATAGAGAGAGACTAATGATGCTCCTGGATGCTGAAGCAGTCCACATTGCTTTGGAACTGTCATCAACACCGTTTATCTCAAAGTCAATCAATCAGAGCTGAAAAACACACACAGTTGTAACACAGCAAGCTAAAGTGTGTATGTGAACTGGGTGAACAAGGCAGTTGGAGTACCATTATTGTAGAAAACACCAGGTATATTAACACAGCCCATTTTCTTTACTGCTTCTCTAATTGTTTTTCACAGTTTCTTGATATACCCCAGGATGACGATATCAATGGAGGCTGATGGGATCTCATTGTTACAGCTCCTGAGCAGCAACATAAAATAGTTGACAGTGAAAATAAAACTAATCACCACTTTACCTTTAGAGTTTGGAATGTAGATGCTAATTACTTTGCTATATTGCGGAAGTTCCACATGTTCTGCAACCTAATTAGTTGTAATAACAGTTAAACTATGTATATACAAATCCTTTTGTCATGTACATACATAAGGTGCATGACAACATGTACTTCAAATTCAAATATGTACATGTTCTTATCTGACTCATGTTATGGTGACATAAATGTGTTGGCACAGTGAAATTGTGCGCCAAACCATGGTGTTGGGGGTTAAGGTAAACTGTGTGTCTGTGTGCATGTGTGCGTGCATGCGTGCATGCATGCGTGCGAGAGTGCTCGGTGCGTGTGTACGTGTGCGTGCCAACACAGGGAGGAAAGAATCATAATGTGATTAGCAGGCAATCACCAAATGTCTCAGAGTTTCTGAACTTCTCTTTTTCCACTTGTCACAGCATCACGGTGGTTCACTGAAAAAGTGGCTTTCACGCGCGAAAAATGCTTACTAATGCACGCACATACACATAAACGCACTATGGCATGCCAGTGCACGCAGACATGCAGACACCGCTGGGCTTATAACACACACTTCATTTGCGCTCTGACAGCTCAGTACATGTTCTTGATGAAAGAATTGACAGTTCAAGGTGACGGCTACCTCCAATCAATCGTCTGTTGCACTGTGTGATATGAGCTCAGTGTACAGGATTTGTGTTTGTGCGAGTGTGTGTGAGTGCACACACATCTGTATGTCTCCTCTTTTGTTGTGTTGGTCTCGGTAGGGGGTGGCTGACAGGTGTCCCTTCTTCTTAGCCATGCAATTTATCACCCCACTGGTGGTGGGGACCTTTGCCTGGGCCCAAATGCTCATAAAAAAAAAAAAAAAAAAATGTCTCTCTCTCTTGATCTTTGCTAAGCATCTAAACAAGCAAAGATCAAAATTTAAAACAAAGAGCATTCAACATAGTAGCGCAATCCATAGATCCATGAATGAATAATACATCCCATATACAGATATTGCCATATTGCCCCGTAATCAGGAAATGGAATGCGATGTTGAGGTTTTCCCTGAAAAACACTCTTTTGCAGTTAGAAATAGTCAATGGGCAAAAAAAGTTAGTGTTACATGTTCTCTTGTTTTTATTTACTGTGAAATTCCTAAACAGAAACCCATCAATACCTCTGCAACTTTTCACATTAGAATCCAGAAGAACTCTCAATCCAGGAAAATGAAGGTACATGATTTTTACAAAAACACGTACTGTTGATTTAAAGTTTATCCTTGCCACTGCTGACGGGACTCCCTTGGAAGGGGTTTCTTGTTACAAGTACTTGGGTATTTGGATTGATGACAAATTGTCTTTCAATTTACATTCTGCAGAACTTTTAAAGAAGCTGAAGCCTTTGCTGACATCCTGAAATAAATCTTGTCTTTCTCAGCACTGTAGGAAGCAGATAGTACTTGCTCCCTTTCTATCAGTTTTAGATTATGGTGACATTATTTATATGCATGCATCTCCCTCTCTTCTTAAACCACTTGATACAATTTATCATTCTGATTTATTACTGGTGATGGGTTCATGACCCATCACTGCCAACTCTATCAGAATGTAGGTTGGATTCCCTAACTCTGAGAAAGGAGCAACACTGTGTATTGTTTATTTATAAGGCATTACTTAAAACACTCCCTCTCTACTTATCAAGCCTACTCAGCTTTCGATCTTTTAACTATGCCACTTGTGCACAAAACCCACTGGCTCTTAATATTCCAACTGACAGAACGGAGATAGGACAAATTGCTTTTGGTTATTTGACTCCTCTTACATGAAATAATCAGCTGTCTCAGCTACAGTTGGACACGCTGATTCCTTTTAAACATTTCAAACGCATTTTTATTGACCTCATGATTTCTGAATGTACATGTACTTGTTGAATTCATTATATGCCTTACATATCATTGATATGTAATGTAATGTGTACGGAATTGTATTTCATTGTGCCGAAATGAGAGCTTGCTCTCAATTGGCCCCCCATGAATAAATTAAGGTAAAATGAAATTAAATTAAAATATTTGATCTGTCAGTCATAAGGACACACCCCCTTTTATATCACTAATGTCATTAAATATGAATTAAAACCAAACTTTAACCATGATAAAAATGACCGTAAATGACAGAATACACCTTTGAGAAAAATTTGAAAGTGTACTTTGATATTTTAGCCAAAGTCAGGTCAAGTCAGTTTTATTTATATAGTGCCAGATCACAACAATAGTTATCTCATGACACTTTCCAAGTAGAGAAGGTTGAGACCGTACTTTTTAATTTACAGACCTCCAACAATTCCCCCATTAGGAAGCACTTGGCGAGGGTGGCAAGGAAAAACTCCCCTTTAACGGGCAGAAACCTTGAGCAGAACCTGGCTCGAGGTGGGCGGCCAACTGCCTTGGCCAGTTAGGTTGACAGAGAGAGAAGGACAGAGAGACAGAAAGAAGGGGTGGAGGATGAGGTGGGATGCACAGATGCACAGTAATATCAACTACAGTGATGATAATAACAGTGGTGGAGGTCCATGATGGCCATAAAGGTCTCTGGCTCTGCAAGACAAGAAAACAGGTCCAAGGAAGAAGTTGCATCCACTAAAATGGAAGAAGTGTGAATTGCTACAAGTGTGAATTGTAGCAGCGCTAAAGTTGTGCTTGAATAATCATGTGGCCTGTTCGAATGATGGGACTGTGCCAATCTAGGTATTCTACATAACAAGGTTCAAGAGATATAACACTAACTTGCCATAAAAATACCAGCTGTTTTGCAGTAAACTAATTGCATGCAGTGGGATGAGCTAGCAAGGCTTCATTTAGATACTGTATTTTAAGTCAGAGCATATAGCGTGTACTCGTTTTACATTGTCCTTCTTTTGCTCTTTCATTATCCTTATACTGACAATAACTGTGAATATGTTATCCCCTTCGCGCCTTCCCCCCTTTCACCAAATGTCAAGGCATGCCGAGCTGGCATGGAGATTTTAAATCTTTTGTTCTTTCTCGCTCTATAATAAAAAAAAAAAATAAAAAAAAAAGTGTTTCGGGGCTCGGCATGAGCCAGCTGTCAGAAATAAACCATGACTATCAATATCACTCCCCAGATATCATTATTTTACTTCTTTTCAATTAATTATGAGAGCGTGGTGAGACGGTACTTTAGATCTCATTTCAGGGCCTAAATTGGTATGCGAGCATAAAAACCCTTATTGTGTATGCCCTGCAGCATACACAATAACACACACACACATTTTGGTGTGGAAAGTGAGATTGGACATGGGAATTAATGTGTAATTTTGTAGTTGGAGATCACAACATTTTCCTGGATATTGACTGATTTATCATCAGGCTTTCATTTGAGGTTTAAATTCCTTTCTTGGTAGTTTGTTGCGCCAGATCATTTTTTTCTATTGAAATGCACATTCCTTCACTCTCTCCTTGGTAACAGTAGCTTTCTCCATGGGGAGCCCCTTACCGACACCCCAGCTCCAGCACCCCTCCTGCTCTATTCAACCACTGCTGCTGTACCAAATCAGTTGGGGGTGAAGACTTTAGGGTGAACAAACATGGTGAACAAAACAACCATAACAACAGGCCTTAAAGTTGAGCTACTGATCCATTTTCTTGTTTCTTACTATTTTTCGCTTTTCTTCTAATTCTGTCACCCTAGTCTTGGCGTCTTCATCAGCCCCATCTCTCTCTTTCACTCTCTCTATCTATCTACCTCTCTTTCTTTCTTTCGCGCTCTCTCCTTGGCAGTGGACGGAAGGAGTTAGGGTGATAAATAGGTGGTGTCCGATGTGCTTCTCCTCTCCTGTCGTTCCTTCTCTCCTTCTCTTCCTCTCTCCCTCCCCCACGAGCCCCCCCATGGTTTCGGCTCAGTGCACTCCCAGACCAACAGCGTGTTCATTCCTGTCAGCAAAAAGAGGATCACCGGAACAACCCGATCTACATCGCACATGCGCAAAACGGGCACACGCGTTTACACCCTCACACACTAATAAAGACTCATACAGACCAACATGTGCATCACTGGGGGAAATAAAGTAGGGTCCATAAAAGAGAGCGACGGTGGGACGTTAACGTGTTGAGACACAGTCACACACTGAGCTTACAGTACATGCACACACACACACTCAGCCACAATCTATTAGTGTTCACAATGCACACAGTCTGGATGAATTAACATCAGCGGCCGCCGCCATCGACACTACACATGCACTTATTTATCACAGCCACTTTCTCACTCCCTTTTCCTTATGTGTGTGAAAGGAAGGAAGAAAGAAGGAAGGAAAGAACGAATGAAACATAAAGAAAGACAGAAAAAACAAGGAAGTGGAGGCCTGCAGTAGAGGATGGTGGTCAATACCGACCTTGGTCATGATGGATAGTAGCCCTGGAGTTAAAGCACAATGTAGCTTTATTCCGATTACTCTCTGGTGACACGTGTCCTCCCAGAAAACCATTATCAAAGTAAATGCTTGTATCTCAAACAATGCTATATATTTAAGCCCATGAGAGCTCTGGATGGCACAGAACTCCCTCATCCGTTTCCCAAAATCTCTTGAAAAGGCAACCCGTCCAGATGTTATCAGTGTATCTGAAATGGGAGCAACCCATCATACACTACATTGAGCCTCATAATAACATTGCCTGCAGTGTCAGTTCCCCCTCTAAAAACATTCTCATTGTAGTGCACTTCCCTTGACCCCTTGCAAGGTAAGTGAGTGTGTTACTGGAGCTTTATTGAGGAACAATTGGTGTAAGTATCCCCTCAATGCTGCCATGCATCACCTGTTGTATAATTGAAGAGGCTGAGTGCCTGCTAATGATCCCCTTCTTGACCCTGGGCCTGCATTTGCATTGTTTTAGCTTAGCACGTGGCTAATAGCAAGCCTGAGGGCACACCGGCCTTGCTAGGAATCGAACACCAATTTCCCCCATGCCAAGGGTGAGCTTACCACATCATTTGGAACACAAAAGAAAAAGGTGTGTTGCCTGCTCTCAGCCGTGCATTCTCCATGTTTCCTGCAACACAAACTGTCATGCACACATGAGCAGGAACACACTGTACAACTGAACCTTTGAGGCCTGGGGGTGCGTTAAATAGGAACAGTGAAAGGTGCTATTTATTTAGCTGATGAGAATGAACCTGCTACCAGAGAGGCTGATGTGGGAGGCCTTTTCATTCCTAAAGAGCATGGCCCCTTGTTTAAAAGACTCTTTTAGGTCACTCAGGGTGAAGAGCAAAGACAGTATGCCGCAAAAGAAAATCAAGCCTAAATGGAACAACCGCGCACAAAAACCCACCCCACTCCCCGCTGTCTCTCTGAACATGTCTTTAAATTGGGCTGTAAAATGTGTATCTCTTGGGTTTATATGAGGATCCAATCTGCGACAAGGAGGGGCTGGGCAACAGAGCAAGTGATAAAAACAAGTAAATCAATTTAGTTGCCGGATTTGTTTTGCGATCACAGAGAGCGGTGAGTAATAAAAACTGTATTGCACCAATGCTAAGCTCTGCTTGCATTTTTCATTTACATGCATAGCATTTGTGTGTGTGTGTGTGTGTAAATATAGTTTTGCAAGACTGTTGCCTTCATCAGCAACAACAGCATTTTTGTGAGAATGCTTGTTTGTGTGTGTGTGTTTGTGACATCACTGTGAGTTTCTATTCACCCTGCAGATGTACAGTGTCATAAGCAATACACAGTAATAGCCCACTGGGTTCCATTTAGCAACACAAAAATATCTACTTCAGTGCATGAGCAGATATAAACAATGTACAACGACAGTATTTGCTTCATCCCTGTGTCCTTACTTTGTCTGTACTCTTTTTGTGGCACTTATTATTAAAAAGTCAACAGAAACAAAAGGATCAGTGCTCAGCTAATGATTTGGAGTATCATTTGGCAGGGTGGGAGGATACTGGAAGAGGGCAGGGAAATTGCCTCAAATCGAAAAACTATAAAGGAAATTATTTACTTGGACTGTATGCCTGTGGGCACCTAACATTTAGAATGGGCTCTGCTGCTTTAATTGAAAGGGAGAGAGAGACAGGGAGAAAAGCTGTTACAAACAAGGGCATGATTTATGAAATCCATCCCTCCGTTCGTCAGCGCAAGCTCATTATGTATGCACAACAGTGCGAGTGTGAGAAGACGGATGAGTCGTCCCGCTGGTGGAGGAAGAGGAATGGCAGTGTTAAACTCTGCCGGTAATCAACTGGTAAAATTAAACATCAAAAAAACAGGAATGATTGTGTGCGGCAAAGCGATTTGTCTGCAATTAGCGACTGGCCACATAACTCACACACAGGCACACATAAACACATTCACACTTAATGAAACGAGACATGTCTGTGTGTGTGCGCGTGTGTGTGTGTGTGTGTTTGTGTGTGTGTGTGTGTTTGTTTGTGTGTGTGCGTGTGCGTGTGCGTGTGTGCGTGCGTGTGTGCGTGCGTGTGTGTGTGTGTGTGTGTGTGCATGCAGAAATACAGCACAGGATAACCATAAAAACAGTAAGCTAATAGACATAAGGGACATTACCAGGACCCGGGGCAACTGGTGAACAGCTACTTCATTTGTCAACAGCTCTTATTGAACGCTCTCTGATGAAAGTAGCTGCTTGTATTTATGGCCTTGTCTCTGTCATTTGTATATGCTAATTCAGCTAAAATGAGAGAAGGGGGGAGTCGGAAAGTCCAAGAAGAGAAAAGGGAACTTTCCTTTGCATGTAATTCATATTTTATCCTATCAAATCCACTTTCTTGACCCTTACGGTGTTTTGTAATGAAACCAACGTGCACTACATCGCAGGACTTTTCTGGTTTAAACTTTGTTTAAACTGGTTTACGCTTTTCTTTGCCTCATCAGAAATAATCCTCGTATTTGGATATTACTGAATTCAGACCTGTTTCTCTCCTTAAGGAGAAAACAGAAGCCCAAGAACAAATCAATCAAAGACAAATGATGCTGCCCAGTTTGAGAATAACAGTAGAAACACAGGAAAGGTGAAGGGTGGGGGGGGGGTCCTTTTGCCGTGCTCACAGGTTTCTCAGAGACAAAATACACAGTAATGAGACTTGAATTCGATCAACAGGACAAAATTTCTAATATTGCCTCGTCAATCAAGTTTTCTTTTTAATCTAAACGTCAACTCAAGAGATGATCGTTTCAGACAAATAACGATCACTGCATTCAACACAATGCAGCCATGTGTCTCAGCTTCTTCTGCAGTGGGGAAGCGCTATGGAACGGTTACCTGAGCCACCAAGTGTTTTGCAGATGTTTGCTGAGTTTTGCCAGTGTAATTCATCAGTTTATCGCAGCAAGAACTGTTAATCTCAGCAGACATGTCACACAGCCAACACCCACTGTCAGTGCAGGAAGTTTAGGGAGACTGCAAAGATCTTCACTGGTGCTTTCGCTAAGCGGCCCTCGTGTTTCTTTCAGTCTGTCTAATTCATGTCTGCGTATCACGGGATTACTAGTTTGAGTTTAAGCCTATACTTTTCATATTTCTTAACGTGATTGCATGTGGTTGTCTGAACAGACGGAATAACCTGTGCCAGAACAGCGCGGCTGAATACTTCCAGCAGCCGGTATCCCCAGCAATGCAGATTTTCATTGTAAATCTTTTGACATTAATAGAGCTGGACAGAAACTTTTTTTTTTTTCTTCTTCTTCTTCTTCTTTAGGTAAAGTATGTGGTTGCGTGCGTGTCATTCCGGCAAGACCAGTCTGGTTAGGTTTTAAACACTTGCAATTAAAGAATCTAATGAATTTGCCAGCATGCGATTGATTTGAGTGCTTTGAGCGTTCCTCTAATATGAGCTCACCTGCCCGCCCTCTTCTCTGACTAACGTTATATCCCTGCCATCACCTCAGCATGCTCACAGCCGAAATGTTGCGCTGCAATTACACTTGCCAATCTGCATGAAATGTCCATATACAGAATGACGAAGTGCATTAAGTGCGTGTAATCACAGAGGTGAAAAAAAAAACAAAAACGTCTGTGTAAAGAGACGACGTCGCGTCGGCATTGTTGGATCCCACGGTCAAAGCCACACAGAGACAGTATCTTTTCATCTGGAGTGTTGTGCAATCTCGAGCTAATGAGTTAAAAAAATTCCTCTGTCCTGCTTCAGATCTGCTTCTTCCTTCCCTGCATCACTATGGAAATGGAAGGATGGGCTAGTTTGACTAAGTAGTCCAAGAATGGACCACCTCTAATGGAAGTGCCGTGATTGGCCTCAAATTCAAGCTGTCCGCCAGTTCGTGACACGGGATTTGCAGGAGCCCATTCATATCTCAGGTTGTCAAAAAGGGATGCTTTGTCAGAGCTGTGATACAGATGCATGAAGCTGAGACTGTCAAAAGAGATGAGACTGTTTGTGTTTAACCCTCAACATGATCTCTCTCCAAATGGACCTTAAGTATAGTGTTGAAAAGTAAGGTTCTTATTTTGTGTTGTAAAGTGTTAACAGTCATTCTTTCAAATGAGAAGGTCACGGTTGCAAAAGAGAGGCAAACATCTGTCTCTGGAAAGCCGACAGTCTGCTGTGAGCGTTGTTATGTGACGTTAAGGGGATGTGAGTGCGCCGTTTGCAGAGAGCGCTAAGAGTTACCTCGCGCTAGTCAAACCAGTGAAGTATCATGGCTGGTCCCTATATAGAAATCTGTTTTCTTTGCTTTCCTCTCTCCTCTGTTCTGGAAATTGCTTTAGCAGAGTTCCAAACGAGTTGTGTGAATTGCTCACATGCTGCATGTTGCCCTTTGACCTCATGCCAGAAAGCAGATGAAATGGAGTTGACCCAAACCTTGCGTTTTCTGCAGCGTATATAGGAAATGGCAACAAATGTGATTTCTGTGGTGTGATAGAGTGCAACAGATCAGAAAAACTTGAAGGCGATATACCAAAATCCACATCTGATAATGTCTCTTTTTTGGATAATACCCACCCCTCTTAATGTCTGTTTCCCCCCCAGAAGTCTTCAATCCATCTTTTCCTCTTTACCTCTGACCTTTTCATTTTTGAGTTCCAATCTGCTCTTCCATCTTGTCGTCTACACTCTTACTCAATCCTGCCATACTACTGACCTTTCAGTTTCATTCTTCCTACATTTCTCCACCTCTCTTCTCCTCCTGCTCTAGGCTGTAATTCAGCTTGTTTCAGGGCCAGTTAGGCAGCCAGTGGAGTTAATCTGTCTTTTCAGGTCATAAATCACTACTTGGCAGCTCTCTCTCTCTTTCTATCTATCTATCTCTCTCCCTCTCTCTCCATCTCTCTCCCTCACTCTTACCTGCTGCATTGACGTGGAGCATACTTTGAGATGATTGCACCTGACAGTCAACGGTGGTGTTCTTTGCATGTTTGTGTGCGCTTGTGTGAGTCTCTGAGTGTGTGGTTATCACTGCTTTAACGCCCAGCAGATAAGGAGTGAAACTGCATACTCTGGAATTGCCACAGCCAATAAGAAAAGATTGTTGAAATGTCAAGATCAGTCTGAAGTGA
>CAAKHG010023652.1:6737-35353 GCA_901007715.1 Dactylopterus volitans
CATTTTTTTTTTTTAAGGGTGTTTAAAAAAAAAAAAAAAAAAAAAGCCAGCACATAAATACAGAAGTTTGCTGATGAAGAGATATGACCTTATAAGGCTTTTGGTTTGAATCGTGTGTGTGTCTGTGTGTGTCTGTGTGTGTGTGTATATATATATATATATATATATATATATATATATATATATATATATATATATATATATATATATATATATATATATATATATATATATATATACGTTGATATATTGATATAAAATCAATGGAAATCAAAAATTGTCCGTACTTCCACCTTGGTTCTCATGCTTGCTTGTGCTATCACAGCAACAACAACAAACGCCAGCATCACTTTGATTAAATTAAAAAAACAATTTCAAAAGTTGAAGTTTCAGATGCACAAAGACCCCCCATCCCCCCCCACATCTAATCCCTCCCTAAGGCTTCACTGTTTTCCGAGAGCCAGCTAAACGACGGTTGACACAAGCACCGCTGTGAATTTATTTTCATTCCAACTGGTGTTGATCAAAGCTGCGCAGCCTCTGACCCTCGGCTGATGCAAGCAGATCCCCCGGGTGAGTGGAGGGGCACCACAAGAAAATTGGACCATAAATGTTTGTCTCTTAACTTAAGCATCTGCAAACTGTCATTTCTCAGACAGACAATGGAAGCGATGCAGTTATGACCTTGATCCTCGCGGCTTTTTCTCGGCTGGGCCTCAGTTTAAGAGACAACAATCAGTATGGAAGGAGGTCACGTTGTCTTGTGATCTGAAAGAATGTAAATGATTAATTCAGGGATTATTGTCACCTTTTTATGTAATCGGTTTTGACCCTTCTCTGTGTGTGCTGGAGGCTTTTTCTTCCTGCCTGTGCTGTCTGCACATCAGCTAAACATTGCACTCTTTAGAGCATCTCTACATCTCCGCACGTCTTCTGTACAAGCACAAGGCCGCCGCATTATATTCTTAGTTTTCTCAGAAACGAGACAATTTGACTCACAAAAAGGCAGTTAAGGCTGTAGGAAAGAAGGCCTGACAACATGTGACTACACGCGCCCGGAGTATGTTACATGTGGTTAAACGATACATTCAGAACCTAAAAAAAACCTGAAGAAAACGTTAAGGATCCGGTCGACATATAAGGTCTGAGGTCTTATTCAAGGTGAGAGCAGAGAGCCTTTGCTGTGTCCATGTTTATTAGTTCTGTTGAGCTCAAATTTCCAAGTGAAGCAATACACATGGAGGAGGGTGGAAAGGGGGGTCAGCATGGAGCAGACATGGATATCATATTATTCTCCTCAGTGGCTCTAAGAAGCAAATGTTTATTCAGTTCTTTTTGCAAATATCAAACAGAAAAATATGTCTTGGTGGAAACCTGTGTAATATAGTTATACCTATATATATAAAAAAACATTGTTTCAATGTCTGACACTTGATTTTACATTCACTCGGTGAGGCGCGTTTAAACTTGTGAACTCTGTTTGCTTTTTAAAATATATATTTATGTATATAAAATAGCCTCGATGAAAAAGTTAAGACTGATCCTGAGAATCAGTTGTTTGTCTCAAGAGAGAAAAGCGGTAACATCACGAACACAGCCAGAGCTGGGACGTCGCCCTCTTTCTGCAAGGTTATGCAAGTGCGCCCCCTGTTGACCTGAGAGTGAAATACAGTTAATCCAAGGTTGTTGGGGGTTTTTTTTTTCCGTTTTCAATTTCAGTGCAGTAGATCTTCCCTCGGGTCTGATTGGTAGAGAAGATAGTGTTTCAGTTCTGTGGGTAGATGAAGTTCATGAATCCTGACAAGTCTCTGTTTGCCCACAGTTTTCCTGATGTGTAGCCGGCACAGCTGCATTAAAGCAGCCACTCCTGGGCGGGCGTCCGGGAGAGGGAGGGAGGGAGGGAGGGTCGAGCAGCAGGAGCCATGACAAAGAGATATTTGGATTATTAGCTACTGCCTGAAGCACCAGCCTAACGTACAGGCCATGAAACTCCTCACAGCCGGCCTACTTGGTTAGATCAGTAGGGGTACCTCCTGTTTGTCTCAGCAGCTTCTCTGCCGGGCTGTTGGGAGGAGCCAGGTCCAGTGGCTTCTTGCCCTCGCGGTTCCTGAGGGAGCGGTCGGCCCCGTGGCTGAGCAGGACGGACACCATCTCCGGGCTGGACAGACGAGCGGCGATGTGCAAGGGAGAGTCACCGGACGCCGAGCTGTTGGCGCTGGCGCCTGAAACAGAGCGGAGACTCAGCGTGGTCACGGCGTCCTCGCGGTACGCAGCTGCTAAAGAACACACCCGGCACTGCAGTTGGAGATCCCCCACCCCCCCACCCCCCCCTCGCAGCAGGATGCACATTCTCTTTTTAAACTGCATTGAATCCAAATAGCCGACCAAATGTGTTTACTCAAGTGTATTTGCACGCAAATTTTGGGGCAAAAGCTATCTCCAGGCACTTTTTTTCTCCCCCGACATAGCAGGTCTTGACGTCTCTTTGCATAGAGGCCCAGCAATTCCGCGGTGAGCCAGCGTTGGGTGATAGTGGCAAGAGTTCCTGTAACGGAGGAACCGGACAGAGCACAACCGGACTCGAGGTGGGAGGTCGTCAAACGGTTCCACCTCAAAACTGCAACACCAGAAATGCTGTTTTGCGCGCGATATTGTGGCTCCACATGAAGATCCCCGCGCATGATGGCAAGTGGCACCACGAGTGGTGCAAAGGAGTCGCCTTGAAACTAGTTTTGATTTTTCACATTTTTTTTTTCTTCTGACACTGAAAGAGTTGACGTCATCAGAAATGCTGCCCTTGATTGCTTTAACTCATATTCATCCACCTTATTCAGTTGTTGTTGGTAATATCAACTCTTTGCATTGCCCCTCTGACCCACGGTGTTCCCCTGGGCTCCGTTCTAGGTCACATTATACGTTAATTCAACATTCCTTATCGCTGTTGTGCGGATGACCCACTGGTCCAGCCCATTAGCTGCTATCTTGCATCTCTGAAGTCAAGCGTTCAGTGTCTAAGCACTTTTTATTTTCCAGTTAAAAGAATGTGAGTTTGACACAACTGCATTTTGTTCCCTGAAATAAAGTCTCACTCTTTCGGGAAGCTTCAGATAAGCGGCCGGAACCCTGCAGGCATTGTCTTTGTGATGTTGCTTCATTTGGCAAACAAGGCAAAGGTCTTCTTTTCACCAATTAACTACAACCATTTGCTGTATTTGTTTAGCCAAAACCGTCCTGTACCTTCAGGAAGAACTGGCTTTACTGGTTACCAGTCACTTTTAAGGGTGCGTGGGGTTCCAGTTTCAGTATTGATTAAACTTCACGTCATCGATCGGCTCCTAGTTATATCGCTGAATTAATGCCCCCCTGTGGTTCGGATCTCGGCATCAGATATTAGTGTATCAATTTTTTTTTTTTTTTTGTTTCCAGTGAAAACGATTGAGGGCAAATTTCACCATTTTTGTTCTGGTTGAAAGGTGCATTCAGGAGCCCCAGAGACCAGAATGATGTGCTGGCGGTCTGAGCTACATATCAAATTGGTATCTTTCTTTGGTATAAACATTCCCCCTTTAATTCCATATCTCTGCTTTCATCAAGGAAGCCGTCAATACAAAGAGTAATTGCCTAAAACTTTGGAGCATGCCCACTGGACTTGAAGAACTCACAATGCCTCTACTTATTGTACTTTTTAATTAAGATTTGAATGCCCGGTGGCATCTTTACGATGTCGCGTTTCTTGTCTTGTTTTTGTTTTGTTTGCAAGGTCAAAGGTAAAATGAGGAGCATCATTACCGAGCTGCAGCAGTTTCGTGACAGTGCTGAGATGCTGATTGGAGCAGGCCGCGTGGAGCGGGGTCCCCGATGCGCTGACGCACTGATCCACATCTGCGCCGTGCCGAACGAGCGGCTCGATGCATTCTGGGTGACCTGCAGAGAGTCGTCACAGCGGGAAGTGATGCGCTTTGGAAAAAAAAAAAAACCTGCTTGCACCTCACACGTCTATAAGGACTGATGCAATTGTGTCACATCATAGCCGACGACAAATTCAGCTGATTTTCTTTTAATGCAATTTTTTTTTGGGCATGGATTTTCTGGCATTTTTCGCCGCCTCACATGCGACTTGCGGTGGCCCGAGTAAACCGGCTCTGCAATGATTTCCCATGCAGGGCGGCGTGACCTCTCACCTTTGGCCGCAGCCATGTGCATTGGAGAGCTGGACTGGCTGGTTCCCATGGGGGACGCGCCGTGTTGAAGGAGCAGCGATACGCAGGTCACATGACCCCGGCCACAAGCTTCTGACAGGGGCGTCTGTCCGTCCAGTCTTGAACTGTTTACCTGACACAGTATAATAGGTTTGGAACAACCCACCAGGAGAGTCCCGACAACAAATATAATCATATTAGGGAGCGGCTGGACTCTTTGCAACTGACCGGTGACTTTTCACAACATATCGTCTCAAATCACATCCAGAGAAATGATGTCTTACTAACATTTGCCCCGTTTTCCACCAGAAGTTTGGCGCACGCCGCATGGCCCTGTAGACACGCCCCGTGGAGCGGTGAGACCCGATCCAGGGTGTTCAGATTCACACAGGCGCCCTGTGAACACGTAGCACCCGCAGATCTATTGAAAACCGCAGCTTTGCATCCGGAATGATGTTCCACAACGAGAGATCCCCAACCCAAATTGCGCACACACACACACGCGCACGCACACAAACACACACACACACGAGATGCCTCAGATTCTCCACTAATCATCTCAAGATGTTTGCTTGCAAAGTACGTCACATCTGGGTGAAGCAAATGCTTGCTGTTGCAGTCAGCAAAACTTCTCCATGAGCGAAAGCCCATCATGCAGACAATCCCAAAAACAAACAAACACACACAACACACACACACACACAACACTTTACCTGAGCAATGAGTCTCTGCAGGCTGTGGACATGTCCGTTGAATGCAGCGTCATGGATTGGAGCCCAGTCTGATTCAAAATCTGCCATGGAGACAACAGAGACTGTAGTCAATCATAACTTAATCACCATCGCTCTTTTCAAATAACATCACGCGCTGCAGTGGCACGATGAATCTCTCCGGCCGAGGCGGTAAACGCGATCCAGCTGCTGCTGCTGCTGCTGCTGCTCACCACTCATCAAAGGGTTGGAAAAAAATACAACACGTCCAGTTTGACATGTGTTGTCACGCGGCGGCGGCGGCGGCGTCTCTCCGTGTCCGGCTGCCATACTTGACGATGGTGCTACAAAAGCTGTTTTATGGCCTGGTGGTTTTGTCTCATGGATTCTTGCAGCAGAGGCTCTGCTTGGATTCCACAGAAATACATTCGCTCCTCATGTGTTTTTTCAGTGCCTTTGTGGCAACTCGGGACTGAGTGCTGTGAAGTCACTTCCTCTCACGCAAAGTATTTGCCCCTCAGGAAGTAGGCTGGTCGAATGTGCTTGGTGATTTCCCAGCCAATGAAGGTGCAGAAGAAGCGGGAGAGGCAAATCAGTCGAGCAGGTCTGTCATTTGTGCGCGTAATCCGACACCGCGCTTTCACACCCATCCTCTCCTGTCATTAATTATCAAGCGGGACTGGACTGCATTGTGGTGAGAGGTGTTCCTAATATTTTGGCCACCCTAGAGGAGCCTTAGAACACCAGACACACATCTCCATATAAAGCAACTCCCGCTGGCTCAGTGTTTATTGTCATGTGCACAGTAAGGAAACGTGCTTCCCCTGCAGAATGAAATGCTTTCCTTGGCGTCCGCAGGGAAAGCCAAACAATGTCAAATCTAAATAAAAAAAAAAAAAATAGATGAATAATTGTGCACAGTGAAAGCGATTCTTAAAAAGTCAGCAAATGCAATAGGAACATAAACTGGTCAGAAATGTGACCACGCGGATAAAAACAGCTGCGAAAAATGAGCATAACCGTGTAAAGCAGTGTGCAATATCGCCACCTCATTGATGATCATAAAGTCAGCTCAGGAAAAAAAAAAAAAAAAGCCAAACTGACCTCTGACCTTTTGCATTACACCTTTCCACATAACATCTTTACCATTGTAATGAAATAGATTTATTGCCTTCCCCCCGGTGTGTAGGACACAAAGACCAGCAGAGGGCAGCAGAGAACAGCAAGTCAATATTTACACCTGGGCTCTTGAGGGGCGGCTGCTAATCCCCCGACTCTGCGCCATGTCTGGGAAGGTGCGCGTGGATTAGGGCTCCTTTGAACAATCCCATTGAATGCCCTCTCTGTAGTGCTGATTAATGCTTTATTTTCCCTAAATAAATCTGCCTCCGATGCCCGCCGGTTCACTCAGATCCGAGTCCAAGAAAGCGGCTGCCGTGACCTTTCTCCTCCATGCGGATGAGCTCCGCCGCAGCTTGGAGGGCGAGCTATTCCAACTCTAAGCCGTCTAGTCATGAAGCAAACCTTTTCCAGGCATAATACACCACTTTCCATCTGTTGCAGTCTTGAGCCCCCCCCCCGTGGAGGACTGGCGGTCTAAAACGCACTGGGTTTGGATGCTGCCCGCATGAACTCCCGCTGCACAAGAGCCTGATTTTTATCATCATGAAAAAGATGACGCACTGAGATCACCCGGCAGCGCCCGTCGCCGGTCATGAGGTCCGGGGTTTTCAGCAGAGACCCACGTCACCTCCCGAGCGCTTCGGAGAACGTGGCATCTCGAGAGTGCCGGCAGACCCCTTTGCCTTTCTTTATCCCGCTCAGCAGCTCGGGAGCTGCGTTGATGTGATGTCCACTGAGCTGAGCGGGACCTGTGGAGCCCTGCCAGGCCCCGCATAGTTGGGTTCAAAGTTGAATCCATGCAAATTGATCCATGAATGTGTCATGTGTGATTTCAGATGATACATTAACAGTGCAGAAAGTGGACTTGATCTCTGAAACGTTCAACTTAAACTAATACCACAGACCTTGTAATTCTACTTGCACCAGTCCACAGACCACTGTAACATGAGGACTTGTACATATTAGTTTTCAGTTTGTTTATATATATATATATAATGTTGGAACTCTTGTGCAGGGTAAGCAAGGTTAAAACCAGGGGCCAAATTCCTTGTTTGTGTGCAAAAACTTGGCGAATAAATCGGATCCTGACTTTAACAAAGCAATAATTCAAGTTATAGTACAAAGTTCTCTCCGTTTCAGTTTATACTTTTTCTCAAAGGCCACCAGACCGCCAGGCTCTTATTTCTTGGGGTTGCAAGCTGGTGCGGGGCCAGCTCCGGTATCACCACCCTCAAATATTATATTTCCCCTCTGTTTCAATATTTCAACATCATGATCATCACCTTCCTACATGCGAGGCTGCTTGGTTGAGGTTGTTCGTGCCTCCCTGTTTTGTAATCATAGCAAACGAGCAGCGCCGTGTGCGTGCGTGCGTGTGAGTCTAGAGGGCTCCGCCGCCCAATCGAACATTCGAAAAAGGCTAAACCAGAGCGATTTTTTTTTTTTTTGTGTGTGTCTACAATAGACTGCTGAGCTCACATCGACTCAATAACATTCCATCGCTGCAGCCTTTCTTGTCCTGCGGCCCAGTTTAAGCTACGACTGCGGGGGATTAAATGGAAGCACATGATGATTGAAACCCCGTGATTCCTCAGAGTTGGGTTAAGGACTCAGTCACTTCCTCTCCTCTCCCCTTTCTTCCCTCTTGACACAGTAGCCTGCTTCTTCCTCTCTCTTCCTCTCTCTTCCTCCCTCCTCTCTTCCTCTCGCTGTGTGTCTCTCTCTCTCTCTCTTTCCCTCTTTCTCCGGCCCCCGATGGCGTCCCCCCGGCTGGAGACCTTCTGCTGCCCGAACCGGGACGCGGCGACGGAGTTCGTGGTCACGTTCCAGCCGTTCTTGTTCGGGGCTTTGACGGTCGGCAGCGCCACTCTGAGCCTCTTCTTCTCTGTTCTCCAAATCCTGCCCAAACGCAAAGGATACAGAAGACTGGGGCAGTATCCGCTGCCCAGGCCTGCGTCCTCCTCACGGATATTGCTCATCATAAGTGTGTGTGACATGCTGGGATGCGCAGGTAAAAAGGCCACAGCTGGCCGGGACATGCTTCAATTATTGTTATTATCAGTATTGTGTGTGTGTGTGTGCGCGTGTGTGTGCGCGCAGAGAGAGAGATGTGAGAGAAAAAAAAAGCCATTCATCTGCCAAAAAGAAGGAACGGTTCTTCTGCATAAACTGGTTAAAATTCCACTCTTTTTTAACTGAAAACCAAATGGTAAAAGGGGAGAATAAAAAAAAGGAGGTTTAGTGTTGTATGTGATGCAGCATCAGTCTTTTTAGTGCCAAACAAAGAGTGTGAGTCATGGGTGCCTCTCCTGTGAGTAATTTGATGATTCATACTACTTCCAAATTCCCTTTTCTCCTCTTCTTCCTCCTCCTTCTTTGTGCGAGGATTTGAATGAAGGCCGGTCCCCTAGCAACTGATATTTACTCACTTAATGACACACGCACGGCCGCTAATGATTTGATCTTTGCCGCAGGACAACACGGCCAGTGACATTTTGAGCTGTTCATTCATCACTCGGGCGCTTCACTTAATGAAAGGCCGGGCAAATTAAGCAGTGTATTCCCGTGTATTTACAACCCCTAAGAGACTGATTGCTAACTGACGGCTTCAAGTGCACCCATGACACATTTGAAAGCAATGATTCTGGGAGAGCTCCTTTTTTTTTTTTCTTCTTCTTGTTCTTCTTCTTCTTCTCTCCCCTCCCTTATCCACAGGAGACTCGTGCTGGAAATGGAAAAGCCCTTATAAAACACACCTGGAGACTGTTCATATTTCCATGATGTAAAGCCACAATTAACAGCACTCCGTGACTGAAAGCACTTAATCGCACTGAATCTAAACAGCACTTAGACGTGTTTTGAATGCTGATTTGAACCGGTCTGCGTTTAATTTACTGTTACTGTTTGTTTGTCTCCTCTTGTTGTGGACCCCCCCCCCCCCCAGGTATTATTGTCAGGTCGTCTCTGTGGCTGGGTTTGCCGGACACCCCTGAACGCATCTCAGTAGTCAACAGCACGGAAGTCTGGCCGGAGGTCTTCTGCGTTGGCAGCGCAGTAAGTATATGGCGCCTTTGACGAGTCCTCACCTCGTTTTATTGCCCTTATCTGAGATGAGCGAGATCTCACTCTGACCGGCGTCGTAGCTCACGGGGGCCAAGAGTGGGACACAAATCACCCGGACATGATCATATATCTGTGGGTGTTTGTGTCAACACATGAGCAGCAAGCCAATGTTGCTCACGTCTTCTTGCACGGTAAAAGGGCACATAGCTATGGAGGACCACAAGCGTCACGGAAATAGTAATAAGGCGATTCATCATTTCCTAACTAATTGTTCAGTAAATGTGTGTATTAACCTTTAAATAGACTAAATGACAGTTATTCATGATTTGATATCTGGATGGACGGCAGAGTGATTATAGAGAAGTTATTAAAACACCATCACTGAACAGTCTAAATTCAAAAGAATTACTTAAACAAGATAAAAAAGCGATTGAGAGCATCGCACATTTTCTGACTAGCTTGGATATGAGGCAGGTGTGTAAAAATCTCATGATGGATTTTCATTGCTTTCCTCTTGTTTTACTGGGGAATAGTGGCTAAACAATAAGGCTAAACAGAGAAGCTAGAAGGAGAAGCTGAATATCTAAAAGTAAAGGAAAAGTTAAAGCTGCAGGAAAAAAAATGGAAATAAACAGGGGCAAGAAAAATTGCCTTTCTAAAATGCCTGATTAAAATATGCAATCTTAATTGACTGTGTGATTCCGGTTATTATTGAAACCACATTTTCCGGTACATTCATAAATGTTATTATTAACTGAGCGAATTGGTTAATCAGTTTCAAAATGATGCAATTATTGTTTTTGTAAATACTCTCTTAATTTGAACTGAGGATGTATTTAATGTTGCGTTTGTAGATTTTATGGCCAAATTCGTATCGTTTTCTACATTTCCGAGATGTCGCAACCTGGCTAGTAACAGAAAACGATGCGCAAACACAAAGCAACACCGTGGCCACCAGAACGTACGCAGTAAGGTGCTTGCTTGTCTTCGGTTTCAGTACTTCAAAACGGCTGTAAGCCGACGCCACCACACCCATTCACGGCTGTTCATGGTAGATTTTATAGAACAAGTCTTAACTCCGAACTTCCAAATAAGGTTACAAAAAAATTTCCCCGTTTTCTAAATTTTTCCTTTTACTATACAAGAGATATCAAGTAATGGATTGTTTATTTTATGTTTTTCACATGTTTCCTCATTTATACATCAATAAATACATCTATTAAAAAGAAAAATCGTAATGCCTATTTTATTGCGGGCGACACGACAGACATCTGTTTGTCCAATATGTGTTGCAGATGTGGATCCAGTTGTTTTTCAGCGCTTCCTTTTGGTGGACCTTTTGTTACGCCGTCGATGTCTTCTTGGTGGTGAAAACGTCGGCGGGAATCAGGTGATCTCCACCTCACCGAGCGTTTACCGCGGCCCGTGCGCGTGGGGTGTCCACCCCTTAACGTGGATCTGTGGGGGAGAAAACGTTGTAACAAGAAGTGGTCGCGTTTTTTACGAAATAGAAAACTTACCACGTCGTAACGACGAGCCTCCAACGTTACCGGCGCATACGCTTTATCTCGGTGTGACATAAAGCATTTCATGACGTGATTATCGGTGATGGGAGCGACGGGGCCGGGCAACTGCGTGAGCGATGATGGTTGGCTACGGAAGAGTGAAATTTCACGGCGAGCCCGGACAATTCAGAGGTGACACGTTTAAACTGGAAGTACGGACACTCATTTTCCGGAACTGAGCTAAAAGGCAAGAATGTAAACGTGAAATGTGATTGTGAAGGGGGCAAAGTGTCTCTCGTCGGTTTGTCCCACATTGTCCCACAGCCGCATTTAAAAGGGTGCAGATTAGTACACAAGGTTTTCTGTTCAATCTGTGAAGTGTCGATTTCATTAATTAAACATCTTAGACATTCAGTTTCATTATAAATAACTGAACACACAGTTGAATTTAAAGTTCCAGGAGGGAGAAGATCCAAATTCATGAATGTCTGCAGTATTGTATGTATTGCAGTATTTACTTTCCTTTGTAAATAGTTACTGTTATCATGCTGGAATTAAGCTACTAACTCAGTTACTTTTTGAGAGAAGTAACTAGTAACGTGTAACGCGCCCATCCTGGTGACTATCCCCCATGCTCAGCAGCAGCAGCAGCAGCAGCAGTCCCGCCACGTCTCAAACCAAGCGCGAAGCAGCATCATAATCAAATCATGTAAACGGCCATATATCTCAATTTATCTGCTCGTTGCGGGCGCGTCATCAATCAAACAGCTCGATTTTACAGCAATATTATGAGGTACCATAATAGCACCGCCTATCGGGTTATATGGTGCTTCACGTTAAAACGCTAGCTTATTATTTGCGCGCTAAATGTTTCATGTGCGGTGATAAGTTTGTGTGCCGAAATAAGGTGAGAATGATAACAACTCACGAGGATATAAAGTCATACTGATCAGTTTTTGTTTTTTTTCTTCCGTGGTGGCCGCAATGTGGAAGCACCGTGATTTGCACCAAGTTGAGAGCGAGATTTTTTTTTTTTTCCCTTTTTTTTTTTGAGTAATCTTCTTGCCTTTCAATTGCAACGTTTTATTCAACTGGTTTGACTGAACGTGAAAGCGAATCAGCAGAAACGCCCTCCGGTTCCCGAGCCGGAGAGCGTGCCGCCGCCAGCCGGGTCTCATGACCGATCTCTTTCTTCCCCAGCACCATTATCCTCTACCACATGATCACATGGGGCCTGGCTGTGCTGCTGTGCGTGGAGGGCGTGGCCATGCTCTACTACCCGTCCATCTCAGAGTAAGAGACCACTTTGCCCCCCCCCCTTCCCCCTCTGACACGCTCCCGATTTGAGACGCTCGCGCGTGGCTCTTCCTCTGCAGGTCAGCGGCTGTCCACTCGCATGCCGGCTGAGCGGCGTTGCAACAACGCGCCCAACTGTCTGACTCAGAGACATCCTGGGGGGGTGGGGGGGGGGGGAAAAAATGTGACACTGGGTTGCTGATTTTTTTTTTTTTAATCTTTTTTTAATTTGCCCCAGTGAAAGATGCCCCGCTTTATGTGACGCTGCTCCTCGGCGCTGTCGGGCGAGGTTGTGGGTTTATTGCGATTTGATGAGGATGTTGTCTCATTCCATGCCGGCGCAGTTGTGAGCAGGGCCTCCAGCACGCCATACCCCACTACGTCACCACCTACGCGCCCATGCTGCTGGTCCTCGTGGCCAATCCCATCTTCTTCAGCCGAACGATATCTGCAGGTCAGCCCCTCCGCGCTCATATTCATAGTTTACGCTCTCTCAAATGCATTTCATTTCAAATGCAGATAGACGCATATAATCACTCCTCCCCTCGCTTTTTTTTCCTCTTTTTAATATAGTGACATCTTTGCTAAAAGGACGACAAGGAATCTACACAGAAAACGAGAGGCGGCTGGCCAGCGAGATAAAAATGCGCTTCTTTAAAATAATGCTGGTGTTCTTTATTTGGTAAGTTATCACTGCTCATCGTTGGGATCAACTTGGAGACCATCATCCTGGTCGGCTATTTTGAATGTAGCCTGTTGCATGACATGAGAGCCATAGAACAGACACTTGAGTCCACCTGGACGCCAATATGCCACAGCTGTTGAATTAACGTCATAGTGAAAACTCACCTTTCACAGCAACTTCAGTTGCGCAAACACACTTCTTTTAAAAAAAATAAATAAAAAATAACGTCCAGGAGACAGAAATGTATGAACAAACCTGCTTGATGACGCGCGGTTTGCAAAGAGGTTGCTCCGAAACCACCCGCGCGGGCCCCTTTACACAAAAAAAAAACGGTATATGATGTTAAACTCGTGCAGCTATGCGGTTGCACCACGTTTCACACTCCCAGCAGCACCGTCGCGCAGGCGGGAGAACAAACGCACCATCGGCACGGCCGCCGCGCCGCCGCCGCTCGTGCAGCAATGTGACCGTCACAAGGAAAATAATGGAGCCGTGTCAAAGACGAGCCAATGAGCCGCGACGACCAATTCACATGACAGGACGGCGCCTTCAGCGCGGAGAAGAGCCGTGTATTATGTGTGCTCGCGCGTGTGTGTGTGTGGGAGCGCCGTCAAGTGAGACCCGCTCAAAGGCCGACGCCTCCGCTGTTGCAGCTGGCTGCCCAACATCATCAACGAGGGCCTCCTCTTCTACCTGGAGATGCAGGCTGACATCAACGACAGCGGTCTGAGGGACATCAGGAACGCGGCCCTCATCACGTGGTTCATCATGGTGGGTCCACAAACGTCGGCACGCTGTATTCCAGACACTCTACAGGTCTAACACCCCGTTTTTTTTGTTTGTTTTTTTTGGTTCTTTTCCTGTATTCGTGCTCTCCCAGGGCATCCTGAACCCGATGGAGGCGTTCCTCAACACGCTGGCCTTCCACGGCTGGACCGGGTTCGACGTGGACTTCAGCCTGCAGCGGAGGAGGGAGCTGGCGTGGGACTCCGCATCTACCTCAGTGCCCAACACGGGAGGCCACAACAGCATGGTGGCGACCGCTCTGGTCTACCAGAGCCACGTCCAGGAGGCCAAGAAAAGTTTGTTGGGCAATGGGCAGCAGCACTCTGACGCCATCAGTGTCCTCTCAGAAGGTAATTGGCCGGTCAGTGACACTAACGGCTCGCCAGTATATCAGGGCTGGTGAGGCATCAGCGGCCTCTGTGGCACGCCGAGTCTCCCCATGTTGTGTTCGGACTCCTCTCTCGAAGCATGCTGCATATTTCCCCCTCGGCTGAGACGACTGCGAGCGCTCGTTCCACATAATGTTTTGCCCGACCAACTTCGCTGCAGCGGTCAGGACTCGGAGCCGCTGTCCCCGGGGGACAAAAGTTTAAAAACAAACAAACAAAAAACGCAAGCTGTGATTAATTTTTAGAATTTTTTTTTTTTTTTAAAACAAGCGCTGTTGCAGCGTCTGGCTAAATGTAATAATAAAGGATGCAGCGTCATGCCAAACCCCCAGCAGAACTGTCTGTGCTGATCTGTGATGTAGGCAGTCGTGCGGTATTCTGCGCATGCCAGATTACTGTGCAGCAACGTTGTCAGCCGCGGCAAATGCTGATCCCCTGATCCTAAACAGCGTTTAGAGCCCGGCAACCTGGTTGGCGGAAGCTGGCGCACATGAAATACGTCAGATTCGGGGAAGCGAAACCGGCTTCCATGAGGGCTCCGCCCTTTGCCGGTTCAAAATTTAGGGTGCTTGTGTTACAGGCCGGCCGGCGTCTCTGTTGACGGAAGCCGGGAAGTCGCCTTTCTTAAACAGGCGCGGCGACGCGAACGAGAGGTGACACAGGCGACTCGTGCGTTCCTGATTTGCATGTCTCGCGCAGCCACCGGTTATTTACACGCTCGCCTGCTGTAAACACCAGCCGCCTCAGCACGGCCTCCAGCGTGGCGCCACAGGGCGCGGAGCAAAGTTGCACGCTGGAAGAGATATATGAGAAGCGTTTTTTTTCCCCCTGCAGCTGTTGCGCAACCGTTTTCTCCCCGCGCGGCGAGTTTCGGGGGAGGAAGCGGCCGCTTCCCCCGCCCGCGAGGCAAGAATCAGTTAGAATCCGTTGCATCAGCCGGCGACAGTTGTAGGCCCTTTCTCAGGCGGCGCGTTCGGACCCGTCGCAGCGGCGAAGGCGGCGGCGGGACACCCAAGCGCAGAGCGCCGCCGTTGTCGCGGCGCCCGGTGACGCCTCCGCTCTTCCTGAGACGACAGGTCGCGAACGCCTGCTGCGAAAAGGGGGGATGTATTTTGGGAGAACTTCATCATCGCTTCCAGCACTTTTGCGCATCATCTAGGCCGCACACGCAAACTTTAATTCATGGCCCTTTCCAACACTGCGCATCACTTTGAGGATCTACGTCTCGTTCACGCGATCCGTTCCCTAAAGGAAATGCAAAAAGTCCTCATTTAAAAACAAAAAAACCTCACACTATGTAGTGTTACATTTCCCAAAATACATTTGTGATGGAGGAATGCGTGAGAAGACCAGGATGACTGCTTTTCGATCGGCTGTCACGTGCAGTTGGACCCGAGGCTGACTTCACCCAGTAACGCCCCCCCCACCCTTCCCCCCCTTCCTGTTTTGTCTTGCTAGGTTCAGATTCTAGTACAGTTGAAATCCGCATTTCCAGCGAGCTACGAGACTATGAGGATGTAGACGCTGACGGAGAATCCTTGGAGGCTTCGGTGAGGCACTAGCTCTGGGGGTGGGGGGGGGGCGCCGACATCCCGCCTCGCTCTACTTCCGTTTGACGCCGCCGTTTCAGCACGCCTCCCCTTAGTCTCCTCCCTCCTTTCCGAGGCTTTCCCAGATGATTATGAGATTCCATTAGCTGCTGTGGTAGAACATCATCTGTTTTCTTGATTCCAAGCCTTGAAAACAAACACCAAATAAAAAAAAAAAAAAGAAAAAAAAAGAAAAATCAACCTGAACTCTTAAATTCTCCTGTTCCAACACCGAAACTCAAAGCAAATCTCTTGTACAGGTTTTTCGACACAACAAGCACGTTTTCGTATGACTTATTTCTTATGATTGACACCTGACATTTTTAAAGTGCATTTTAAGTGCTTGGAGGAGACGTTTATCCTGTTAAAAAAAAAAAAAAATCCTGAGATGGATCTGCTCTGGTTTTGTTAATAAGCTCCCAATTCAAACAGAATAAGCCAGTTAGTTAATTTTATTTTTTTTGTTTTTTAGCAAAGTCACTGTATTTCCCGCTGTGTCTTGTATGTTTTTTTTTGCACACGTCGATTTTATACAATATTAAATATCAAAAAGATTTAAGGTTTTGTTGGTGATGCTTTCTTGATTTCTCATAATCGGCTGCAAAGCATGCTCTCTTTAAAAAAAAAAAAAAAAAAAAACGAAAAAAAACAACCCAAAAAGCACACGATTCAAAACAGACCCCATGTTTTTCTGATATCAAAATAGAGTGATTTATTTGAGACACTGAATGACTTGAATGTTTTGTCTTGGAAACAGGTGACCAACACCCTGGATCAGGATGAGAGACGAGATAATAGCTGTCACAGCACTTAAATTCATATTGGCCACCACCCACAGCCCAATTCTCAGTCTGACACAGACAATAATGGCTCTGAAAAAGTCAGAAAACAATGAACCACCCATTAACATCCAATTGTGACATTTAAAAAAGAAAAAAAAAAGAAAAGAAAAAAAAAAGTACAACATCGGCCCTTCACTTTCAGCAAAAATCTTTAACGTTTGCTGAACCCACCGTGACAAAAAGTGCACTTCACATTTCTTTAGCAGAAATTGAAAGGGAAAAGAAAAGAACCTGGAACAAAAAAAAAAATAATAATAATAATAATCAAAAAGTGGTGTCATGTTAGTCTGAAGTTACTGTCTTTTGACGTGAGCTCCCTGCAAGCAGGGGCGGTTGGACGCACAGCACACTACTGCCGCCCAGCCCGAGCAACGTAGGCGTCTCGACCCTGATCGGCTGGTAGCGTTAGATAGATGGGACATGAATTTTCAGTAGACTGATGAGAGGAAAGTGCCAAAGAGAGAAAAAAAAAACAACCAACCAAACAAACAAAACAAAACAAAACCACCGCGGCAATGCTCGTCACGCCAGAGTCGCGTTCCCCCGCTCGGGGGTTCCGCGCCGTCGGCCTTCGCGGGCGTCGTTTTTTTCGTCGGTTCCCACTCGACATGGAGACAAACAGGCAGACCGAGCGGGATGGACCCGGCGCCCCCCCCCCCCCCACCCCCCCCCTTGCCCACACCTCCACGCGGGCGACCGGTTGATTCCAGGAATGCGGGTGCTTCCATGATTTTCAGTGACCAACAGAGCGCATCCGTCTCCACGCCATTTGTGACTTACTGGAAAACGAAAACTTTTATTTAAAAAAAAAAAGGGGAAAAAAAAGGAAAAAAAAAACAGAGGTCTCGTCATGGATTATCAGTAAAGATGTGACAGCTCTAGCCATTAATGAGCCCCTAAACCTGACGTCAATAAGGTGTACTGTATATAAACATATATACACAGTATATAAGTCTGTGTATTAATCTAATTTACATCTTTACATTCTTTAAATTTACATCCAAAAAAAAAAAAAAAAAAAAAAGGGAGAAAATTCTCGTAAACCACACTTTTCACATTTTGTCCACATTTTCTGATCTCGCGTGAATTGAGCAGGCCAGTTTACGAGGTTATTTCTTGGACTTTCTCTTGGCAGGATTTCCTTTTGTTGACCTGATGTTAAATGTGCGGCTGCCTCGCGGCGGCAGACTCGGGTTTGTTTGTTTATGTTCGTTCCTTTTTTTTTTTTTTTTTGGACTTTCAAGAGTCTATCTGTGGAAAACAGACCAATAAAAAAAAAAAAAAAAAAGACGTACTTTTTGAAACAAACTTTTCTCCGCCGAGGAGGTTAAGCAACCCATCAACAGACAATACCAGTGCTTCAGTGTTGACGTTACTTTCAACGTGTCTGTTGTTGATTTGGACATCAAGTAACTTTTGCTCGGAGGAATTCTAAAACCGGAACCCTTCTTTCGTGTCTCAGGAACACTCCCCCACCCACCCAGCCCCCTCCCCCCCCCAAAAAACCAAAAAGGAAAAAAACAAAAATATATATATATATATATCATCCATCCTTCCAGTCCGATAACAGCTGGACCAATGGCCCGGAGGGATCACAGCACTTCCTCATTAGAAACCTTGTAAAAACACTGATGTGCCAAGGCAGTCGGGTCGGGTCCAGTCTTGGGGATGCGATGACTGGCTTCCATTATGTCTCAAACAGGCAGGTCATTAACAAACATCAGCAACCGGTAAGGTGCATCGACTGGATTGGCGTTTGCTCCTCAGCAGCGGCTGCAGTCATGCGGATTTGCTCCTGCGAGGGTCTCGTTTTGCGCCACCTTACAACACTTCTTGAACGACGAGGGGTGTGTTTGCTGATGTCAGAAGAAGGCAATGTTGCTGCACATTCCAGGATTCATCGTCAACGCCGGCTATTTTCGGAGATCGAGCACGCAGACCTGGAAGGGAAGGGATTGGACAATGGATTATTGAATTTGACGCTTATGAAAACGCATGAAATCGACGGGCGCTGTGCTCGCCGTTGTCAGGGTGACGGTCATGGGTCTGCACACATAAGTAAAGATGTCCGGGACTTACCGAGCCGTCCGATGCGCTGGCGCCGACCTTGTCCCCGGTGCTGTTCCAGCACACTTCGAAAATCCCGCCGGTCCCCCTGTAGCTGTGCACCAAGGCCCCGGTCTGAAACAACCGCACAAACGCTCCCGTCAGCACCTAGCGACCGCGACCGCGACCGCGTCGTTCCCCGCCGCTCTTTTTTGGAGAGCTTCGACCGGCGTGAGGCGCTCACCGTGGTGTTCCAGATGTGGACACACTTGTCGAAGGAGCCGCTGGCGAGGTGCTTGCCGTCCGGGCTGAAGGCCACGCTGTAGACGGGTTCCTGGTGCTTGGTCAGAGTGTGAATGCAAACCCCCCGCTCGACGTCCCACAGCCGCACCGTCGAGTCAAAGGATGCGCTGCGGGAACCAGGCGAGAATCAGAACCAGTACATACACAAAAATGTGTGAGATTTCACCCCCCCCCAAAGTGGCAGTTAGGAGACACCGATGCAAACCGGGTGAAGACGGGGAGACTTCAGTCGACACATCCCGGTGTTTCCTCTAGGATGGGGGTGCAGGAGCGGCGCCGAGCGCGAGAGACGTTGCTTTTGGATGCGTGCGATTATGCGTAAACGTCTCGATGCGTCTCTCAGCACCAGAAGGGTTCTCCGGGCCAAAGTACATTCGCGCAAGGAAATGTCTGTCTAGCTTCCACACGAGGCGTCTTAAAGCAGGGCTTCCCACACCTTTCCATGCCAAGGGCCCCCAAATAGCATCAGCTCGAGGCTGGAGACCCCTTTTGCAAGAATCAAGTTACAGCGCCACAGTTACATTACCAGCTGGGGTTTATTTACTTGTCTGTCATTTTGAAAAAATCAAAATGACTGACATGTATGAAGTTTTTTTTAAGTGAACCCCATCCAAATACGATGTAACGTTGATATTTTGAGGGTGTTGACAGCTTACGCGTGTTATCGTGGCCCTCTTGAGCAACAAGATCCACCTCAGGGAAGAAGAAAACAATCGACGCGTGTGTGGCGGATCGACCGTCTTTTAATTAAGAAGGGCCTTCGGTGTGCTGTTGTTTCAAAGACCCGTGTTTGCTCGTGCACTGAGGCGGCATTCAGCGATACAGGAACTTGCGAGACTGTTTTCCCTCGTGACGAGATTAATGACAATCCCAAATCATTAATCAGCATATCCTCCTTCTGTTCGTTCAAGAACTGTAACAGCCGAGGATAAAAACATTCCCGAACCCACAACAGTGCTCTCCTCAATCTGCCACACTGCTTGGAACTCGGTGGAACTTTTAATATCCTGTGATATGAGGCTGAAGCTCCCTTTGCTGCGACTGCAGACAAGTTTGACTTTATGTCACTGGTGACATCATGGCTGATTGTCGACCCGGTGCTGAGCTGGCGGATCAGACTGCGGCTTCCATAGTCTCGCATTCAAATACGAGCGTTTGCCTCCTTGCTTCTGAAGCCCGTCAGAACCATCGAGTGAATCATTTTTAAATCATTCACATAAAAGTTTGACAGGTAGATCCGCAGACCTCTTGGAGACTCCCTCCGTGGTGATTTCAAACGCAAATCTTTTATGGCCTTCCTCTGCTCCGGACTCCTAGAGAAGCAGGGATTTTACTGGGGCGGTGTCAGACAGTCTGGCTGCTCAGACCTGGTTCTGGGGCTCTCATCAGCACGGCCTGGCCTCCAAGCATCAGTTTTTCCACCGGCGCTGTTGGCCATTTTACGTTTCAAAGACCACTTAACCCAACGTCGCCACCTCTGCGGCGACGACTCGCCGACCGCGGCGACCCGCCTCTGGCGAGTGTTTGCCGAGAAACTCGTTGAAGGTCTCGCGTGCTCGACTCTCGGTCTGAGTGCGGCAATCTGGAACTCATCCGCCGCGGCTTCTCTCCTGCACCTGTTCGCGCGCTCGCACGTCTGCTTTTGTTCTACGGTTTCATTTTCGTTTTTTCCGCTGCGAGAGCTGTCGCGTTACCGCTGATGGAAACCAATGTTTCGTGGTTTTCGCTGCTTCAAAATAGGAGCATTTAAACGACAAAATGACTGCTGCTGTGAATAGTTTGTAGCCGCTCTTTTGAACACTGGTCTCAGCGGTCGATCGGTCTGCTGTAATCCCTCCAGCTCAGGGCCGACGTGCTGCGCCGTAACCGGGCTGTTGCAGCAGCGCCGCAGCATTTCTGCTGTTTGGATGTAAGGGAAACGCTACATCTTCCTCAGCGAGGTATAAACAGCGAGGCTAATCCCCCTGTGGGTTCCCTTGGCAACAAATGAAAACAAACTCGGATGTTGCGGAGGAAGCAACGCCGACCTGCATTTAAACGTTTTGTACATGTTCTCCTCAAAAGCGGAGTTTATTTAGGAATACGGGGTTCCTCCAAAGCTGTGCTGATAATGACAGATTTATTCCCTATATGAATTATAGTCACACAAGGCCTATGCTGGCTTGTCAGTAAGCGCTGTAAATTCCTGTGGTATTTGAACTAGAACATTTACACATGCATTCACATCTGGGTCAGGGTGTAAGGCTGTGGGCCACTGACAATTACTAGCGCTGGGAATTTGCCTTTAACACACTTTCTGCTGAATGTCGGGCTGTGACAGGCGTCCCCTTCACAGACACCGCTGCAGGAACACATGTATAAATAGGCAGACGCAGGTTATTCTGAGCGCGCAGACATCAACGGTTTTATTCAAATTCATCAATGTGGGTGGCCGGGCCGGGCCTCGGTGGTGCTGAACGCAAGCTGTGTGTGAGTGATTTCCCACCTGGCGAGCATGATGTTGGAGTTGGGGTTGCTGGTGCCGGGGCCTGTGGGGCTCCATTTGATGGTGTAGATCTCTTTACTATGAGCCTGGAGGTCATGGACACAGGATTCCTGCTTCATACTCCAAATCTGTAACAGGGCAGCAACAACAGAAGTGAAACCGAAGCACGACTCCAGACTGGTTGTCTTTTAAGCCCGACAGCTGAGGACTGGTCTCACCTTTAAAGTCATGTCATCTGAGCAGGAGGCGAGCAGCATACCCGACGGATCCCATTTAATGGCATTAACTTCATTCTGCAAAACAGGAGACTCATTAGCAAAGCTAATTGGTAGCAAGACGCGGGCGATGTTTACATGCACGCTAATTTTCAGCCATTACTCAGAATATGACAATATGTAGATTTCATACAGGTCATGTAAGCAGCATATTCCGTTCAGATGTTCCTAATTATCTCCAATGAAGCACTTTCCGAGTAAGACATGTGACATATGCCATTGCTATTCTTATTTTAGGGACATTCTCTGGACATGCAACACATTCAGAATATGCACCTCAGTTGGGTTTTTATGGCAGTTTGTGACACAGGGCGTCTTGACTCTTTACAGCGTGCGTTCGGCTCGGTGCTCTGTGAACACACCCGCCGACAGTTCGCAAACTTGCTGAGGGGTGACGGACGCGGTGCGATGTTGGAGAAATGAAAAGGAAGTAAATTCGTCCATCATGGATAACTGGGGCGCGTGTCGTTACAATAATCAAAATGCACGGCTGCATGTAAACAGGATTACTAATGACAAAATGATTTTCATTTGCTATGGCAACAGCTTATTCTGAATATTGTCCTTTTGCAAAAGGGGCCAAAAACGGCATATAGTGTGCATGTAACTGTAACCACTGTTCACACATGGTATTAACAAGAGTCTACGGCAAACACGGGCCACTTGCGGCCCTCGTTCTGAAACACTGCGGTCCACGAGCTGAATTCCAAATATCAATAAATTGTTGGTTTCAGAGTTGTTGGAAACGAGCACATCTGAACACATTTGAATCCCACTTGTTTACTGCCACCGATAGAGGGAGCACGCTCGTAGCGAGGGGCTTGTATAATGCTCAAATGCTGTCTTGCTGGGCCTATTTTATAGCAACCCAAAACAAAGACATGAGCAGCAAAAACAGAAAACTGGGTTTAGAGAATTTTGCCTTTCAGCCAAGATGGAAAACGGAAGATTTTTTTTTTTCCAGAATTTATAGACAAACCTGTGTGTTTCCAAGAACCTGGAAACAAAATCAGCCATGAAGGATTTCAGCTCGAATCGCCTCTACAACAGCATGTCCAGAGCCAAATACAACATCTAGAGCGGAGTTGCCAGAGCTGCCGCTTGTTTCATTCTGAGCATGCTAAAGCTGAAAACCTGGCGAAGCGATGTGCGCTTGAGATGTCTAAGCTGATGATGACAGTCTCGCTCTCACGTCGCACGGTGGCCCGGAAGTAGTTTTGACATTAAAAAAAAACTCATGTTGAGGGAGAGCTAAAACAAGCAGCGCATGACTCCAGGGAGTACTGCATGTTAGGACGTTATGAGATGAGGCCGGAGGCGCAAAAACGGAAAAAATAAAAGCAGATTACCGTGTGTCCCTGGAAGGTCTTGAGTGGCCGGTCGCTGCCGAGGCGACATACATGGATGCACATGTCTGTGCTGCAGGAGGCAAAGGTGGTGTTGTTCTGCCAGTCAACATCCAGCGCTGGGGCTGCGGCACATTGGAATAAACAGGTCCTAATTCATTTATGTGCTGGGAGATTTATGAGTGCATTAAACCGCCGCGACTGCAAAGAAAATATTTGTCATTGCATCTGACGAAAAGTTTTTATTATTCTGCATAAATAAAAGGGACTTTACCGGAGTGGAAAGGGAACTGCTGCCTGGCCTCTCCTGTGTGGTAGTCCCAAATGATTGTCGTCTGGAAAGTGAAAGTGAGCATCTTTTTTTTACACTGTGTAAAAATTTTTACATATTAAAGTTTGAAGTCACTATTCAACCTCTGAATAAGATTACAGTATATCCATTTATGCCCATTAGTATTCCGGCAGCGACACAAAAACAAGAGTGTCAACTTTCAGCGTTAATTTAAAGTGATCAACAAATGGCTCAGAAATAATTGGACATTTGGCTGACAAGGACTCAGCTGGCCGGACGTGGCCTGTTTCCTCATTTTTCTCTTGACAAATTAAGGAGACATGAGCCCTGGAACCGATTCCAAATGTTGAACTTGTATTTGCGAACGGTTCACATGAGCTCTCGATATCGGGGCCAAAAATTTGTCAATGCCAGTGACGCAGGCTGTTATTAGGCTGAAAAAGCGGCACCAACTTTTCAGAGAGAGATTTGACCACATTAGGAGTGGTCAAATCAACAATTTGGTACATTCTTACAAGGAAGAACAACTCAAGTAGATAACCGGAGAAGCTAAACCTTTCACAACATCTAGCCAAGTTGAGAGCACTCTTAAGGAGGAGGACGTATCATTGCCCAAGACTGCAATCAAGAGACGTCTTCATGAACATAAATCCAGATGTCTTCTAACACAATGCACATCACTGGTAACACTCAAGAGAAGGGCGGCCAGATTAGAATTTGCCACTCAGAGAAGACAAAACCGAAGGCAGAGAGACCCACAAACAAGCTGCCAGTGACTACAGCTACAGTTAATCCCTGGCAAAGCACCTCCAGGGAAGAACTCTGCATTTGTTGATGTCCAGGTTTTTCCAGATTTTCATTCAAGTATTAAAAATTATACTCATATTTATAATTACTAGCTTGTCCAGTCTCTTTTGGATGCCTGGAAATTAGGTGTATGTAAAAATTGTTGTATCTCCAAAAGTGGTTTTTGCAGCTCTCATTAATCCCCTTAAGTTAAATCTGAAAATCTACACTTCAATCACATCTTGATTGCTTCATTTCAAATCCACTGTCATGACGCAGAGAGGCTAAATTACAAAAAAAAGGTGTCACTGTCCAAATACAGTATCAGGAAATATTATGCAGATTGCATTTTCTTTCAGTCGAGTTATGTTTAAAAGGTATATTCAATTAGATTTGGTGATGTGGTACAATATACGTTACACAATGTGAAAATGGAATAAGAAATTGGATGGCAGGGTTCTCTGGTTCTCTGTCTTTAAGATCATAGATTTGCAGACAGTGGTGCAGTTTGCTTTGCAGTTTCTGGACACCAGAAAAAATGATATGTTACAGATTTACGATTTGGCTGGTGATCAAAAAAGCATGGATGTATACTTGGAAGGGGTATCATGACATACCTTATCTACACCAGCACTGAGTATAGAGTTCCCCTTCTTGTTCCACTTGAGTGCAAATATGGGCCCTTTGTGCTGCCCCAAGGTCATTGCCAGATTTCCTGAAGGATAAGAACCATATCCATTTCCTTGAGAAAAGATCCTTAAAAATGATCAGAAGTTGCATCATTCTCAATAACAACTGCACAAAAGTTACGACGGGGCAAAAGACGGGAGTGCTGCGGTGATTGGGGACATACCATCTTTCGTCCATATCCTGGCATATCCATCGTACGAGCCTGTTGCCAGGAGCTCCCCATTGCTCTGTTGGAAAAATAGACCTGTTCTTTAACTGAACTCAGCTGCACAGTCTGTTTACCACTTGGCAAAAGTAGAAGAGGACAGATATGAATGGGTGATTTGAAACCTACATTCCAGTCGAGTGAGGTGACATCTTTGTTGCTGGGGACATCCTGGCCCCCTTCTCGGATACAGTGGCGCAGCACCAGCTGGGTGGAGTTGGAGTTATTGTTCTCGTTGAGGTTCCAGATCCTGGCAGTGGAGTCCCCCGAGCTATGGATACCAACACGACGGGCGGGGGAGTCAAAAGATTAGTGGAAAATAAGCTGCTGCGGACGGTTCTTATGAAATCATACATTTCGCAAAATAACAGCTAACATGCGATGCCGCGTGAGTCATGCCGCATGCATTAAAGCGTCCGTTTCAGCGCAGGCGGGAGCTCACCCTGAGGCGAGCAGATCACTGACGGGGCTCCAGGCACAGATGAACACCTCGGACTCGTGGCCTCGGAGGACTGTGGCTTTACTGGCTGGTATCTCCACGTCCACGTCCATCTCCATGGGCTCACAATGGTTATCTGAGAAGAATGGGAGAGCACACACAGTTTGCACATGTGCAAAACACACGTGCAAAAACAGACATGCCCACAATTTAGACTAAGCTTTGATGTTAGTAGCGTATATGCATTCTTTATACTTCTGAAGAATGTCTATATTTGTCAAATGCTAAAGGAGGTCAGGCTATTTTTATTTATCTAAAGACACAGACTACTGACCCACTTGGACTGCACGCAATTATCAGTCATGAAAGCTATGCGGAGAGGCATTTAGACTTAAAAGTATGAGAAAGCTCCATGTGTTTCCCGAGAAATTATACAGTCTAAAAGCATTCCTTTATCCGCAGACAATAACTCCTCACTCAGATCTCTCCCCTCAGGCTTTAGTTCACACCTAGGAGACAAACATCCACTCCGTTTCACCCTTTTCTTGTGATCTACCTGATCAAAGCCTCGGTTTTATTTTCAATAAACATGGAAAGCTGAAAAGCTGTTAATGATAGCAAATTCAGCGATGCCTACATGACTGGTGTTAAAGTGCATGCGTTTTTCATAGCTTCAAGACGTCTAAAAAGACTTTAAAACAAAAACAAAAAAACAACTGGGTTAACCTGGTACATGTTATGCAGTCTACCTCCTCAAGCCATAACATGAGAAAGTGCAGCTCGAGTATGCCACATAATTCTATTCTCACCCGTGTTCCACACAAACCTGATTCGCTGTCCGAGTATTTTAAATATTTCAAAACATAACTGAGCATTGTTTTTCGAAATCAAAGGAAAAGAAAATGGCGTTACTAACTGAGCATTTAAGTACAATATATCTCGGGTTCTGAGAAGAATGCTGCATTGTGTGCTGCGAGTCTACAAACTTCGATGGGCGACTATTTAGCACTTAGCTGGATTACAATCTTAACAGAAGAATGTACTATAATTAGGCTAAATCTCCCACCCCTTTTTGATCACGAGTTAATCCCACAATTATTTTACAGAAAACATGTCGGGAAAAGGGGGATATCTCAGATATTCAACTTACTCATGTTGTGGGTGCCATTCTCGTCCCCATTGACAGTGGCTTCACCGTTCTTTGGTGCGTTGGACTGGTTTCCGGAGGTTGAGGCGGCCATGGTGCAGGCGGCCTGCTGCTGCGCTAACTTGTCGCGGAAGGCCTGCTGCCGCGTCTGCACCACATCGGGCATCACCGCGTCGATGAGCGACAGCGACTCGATGGGCCGGCCGTCAAAGACTGTGCCATCCTGTCAGGGCAACAGAAACATCCAACACACATGGTGAGGGCGTGCGACTTTTTAATTAGTGGCTTGTCATGTTTCCTGACAATCCGATTGTAGACGTGGAGACTATTTCCCACATGGCATTCTTTGGCGTTTCTTCTTATCGAGGAATGACTGAAAATGTGAGAGCGTTTGCAAAAGAAGCAATCAAAGGCTGTCTTCACCGAGCCATGGAAGCTATCTGTGGATGTAACAGCAGGCTCCTGCTCTCACCTCATTGATGCTGATTTCAGCCTCCACATACTGAAGCCCCTTCTGCAGGATGGAGATGAGGGCTGCAGGGGGCACTAGTGTTCCATTGATGTTTGACTGGCTGATGTGGCTCTCGATGCCAAAGGTGAATGCTGAGTGAGAGAAACCTGAAAACAAAATACCATCCACATTCATTAAGGGAGAGTGCCAAGAACAAGATGTGCACAAACACAAGACGAAATAACGCCTTGTCTGATCGAAACAATGCTCACAGTAATTGCAAACAAAGGAACAAATTGTATTTTAAGTATGACATTTGAAAGTATAACACAGCATGCAAATGTCTCAGAGCTATCCGTGCATTTTATTAGGCTTCGGATGCAGTCTCAATTAAGAGTAATAAAAACTCAGCAGTTGGGATTTCAATAATTCAAGCACATCCTATGGAAGAGTAAACTGTTTATCAACATGTAAAAATAAAAGCAGAGGACGTTCGTGTTACAGGAGATGGATGGGGAGGAGGAGGAGGAGGAGGAGGAGGAGATAATGGCCTGTTTATTGCCATTCACCATAAGCTGAGGAAAAACTGTCTTGATGTACGCGAGCATGTGACGCTTGTCCAAAAATGGCAGCACACACGCTGAGTCTTTAGAAACGGTGTATGCGCCATAATTGTATTTTGTGGACATGGTCAAATCAGATGTAGATAATATAGAAAATTAAACCGTACCATAGTGATGGGAGAAAATTATCGTGTGCTCCGGTAACACTGGATAATTGTATCATGATGAAAATGCTTTTTTCTCATGAATGACTTTAAAAAATGCTGTGCAGCTGACTGAGGCACAGCCTCAACTTATGAATACACTGGCTTTGTTTTTCTAATTTAAATGCATCTATCCGATTAATTTATCCTTTATCCGCGCAATGTTATTTTTATTTATTTTTTGCTAAAACGGGTGTTGACTTATGTCCATTATCCTATCTGTGATGCAATAATGTTTGATTCTTTATGAAATATGAAGTAAAGTGAATTCAGCATGTTGTAGTGCCACTGTATACGTTTTAAGCAGTCTTTGATCATTATCGAAATATCGTTCGAACGACATCGTTGGCTAGGTTAATCGTAACATTAAACTCTCATAACATTACACCTCTGCTCTGCGATACTATGCAACAAATACGGAACAAATCGCGAACAACAGCAATTTTTAGCATAAAAAAACAACATCAACGTGATAAGCCAAGACACAAACCTGATTCTTGGAGGTATCTGTAGACCAAGAAGTTCACTTCGTCACTGGTAATACTCATTTTAGCCCAAAGAAGCGGAGGTGGTCTGTTGGAAGGCTGGGCTCACTCCTGACGATAATAATCAAAAAACAGGAAGCCAGGCGCATATGTGAGTCTGTGGTTTCACTGACAGTGTAGTATTATACCAACAGATATCTTCATTATATCATGTAAATTCATGCAACTGTTTCAGAACACTACGAATTTGTCCTTGATGCAGAGATGTGCCGACGCATTGGAAACAGAGGACAGCCCTGACTTCCATTGCTCTGTTGGTACATGTTCGCTCTTGCCTTCCCGTCATCGCATGATTCCTTCTTATTACTACATCACTGGCTGGGTCACTTAACCTGTGAATCCATATCTAGTACAAGTATTTCCAGGCTCTGCTCTCTTTCCTAATGGGAGTGTCTGCTTACATTTGGCATCCACAAAGAACTGACTGGTGATTGCCATTAGTGACCCGGCCAACCATCTAGATGGAGAGAGCCTCGATAAAGCAGTAATGATGTTAAATGCCAGCGCACTGCCCATCCAGTAAATTACAAAAGAGAGCAAGAGGCCAATTTTTCATTGCAGCAAACACCACCTCCCCCCTCTGAGTTCAGTGTAACAAAGAGAGGTGTTTATGTATATATATATATATATATATATATATATATATATACATAT
>CAAKHG010023663.1:13342-36068 GCA_901007715.1 Dactylopterus volitans
TGGCAATGACCAGTCAATAACCGACTGCTCCATAGCAACCACTGCAGAGTTCTCCCATGACACAGATGCAACTGAGATCGACTCGTTAGATGGGTACGATCTTCAAGATGAAGACGATGGACTGAGTGAGGACCCTAAAACATCTAGTCTGTCCAATGATGGAAAAACAACTGACCGATCATTTAGTCAGTCCAAGCTTGAAGTGATAGAGGAAGAGAAGTGTGAGGAAGCGGGGGATAACGGAAAGGCTAAAACCAACACATCTTCAGCAAAAAGCAGCGGAGATGAAAAAGATTACACCCTTGAAGGAAGACACCCAGATAGGCAGGGCTTTGGAGACAACTACTTTGGCTACCAACTTGAAGAAGAGCTGAATTCAACCTTTAAAACCGTTGCCACAAAAGGCCTGGACTTTGACCCCTGGTCCACCAAAGGCAGTGATAATGAGGGTGTTTATGAGTCCAAAACAAAAGAGGAAGACCCTAAGCCCTTTGGTTTATCGGTGGAGGACAAATCACAGGCTACAACACCCGACACAACCCCCGCTCGAACACCAACTGATGAGAGCACACCGACTAGTGAGCCTAACCCCTTCCCTTTCCATGAAGGGAAGATGTTTGAGATGACCCGCAGTGGTGCTATTGACATGAGCAAGCGGGACTTTGTTGAAGAGAGGCTTCAGTTTTTCCAGATTGGTGAGCATTCCTCTGACCCTACAACAGGGGAAAAGGGGAGAGGGGGCAAGATCCTGGGGGTAGTTTCCTCTCAGTCCAAAACAGGGGACAGGGCCACAATAGATGGGAAGGTGAAGGTTATAGATACTACCACAGACAGCAACACTACACCACCAACACCAGCAGCATCAACAACAGCAAAATGCAACCCTGCACAGCCCGGCAGTGACACTGGCCATACTGGCACTGATGCACCCACCTGTGAAGCCATAGCTGAGACCGCCTCCTCATGCACAATCACAGCCTCTAAGGTTGATCCCAAATTACGTACTCCGATTAAGATGGGCATAGCTGCCTCTATAACTGTGAAAAAAGACTCAGGGGATCTCACTGATTGTAAAGCCGAGATGTCAGAGGGTCAGATGGTGCCAGAATACATCAGTATCGAGGGTCAATGTACAGAGAACCAGTCTAGAAAACACGCCGAGTCCAAGTTAGAGAAAAGAGATTACCCCTCTGAAAACTGCAACAACAACAATAACCTTGAGTCCTCCAGCGTCCAGGCCAACTACATTCAGTGCGGTAGTGTGGTGTTTAATCTGCAGTCCTCCTCTGAGCCCACTCTGCAGAAAGCCAGCAGGATTGAAACACTGTGCTGTAGAGACTCAGAGGAAAGAGTAGAGATTCAAAATAGCAATCAAGTGCCGGAGCAGAAAAGTGAAACGGTCAAAGAAAGTGAAGCGAAGCAGCCCAAGTCCCGGCTTCCGGTGAAAGCCTCAGGGTGGTCATTTCACACGCAGGGAACAGCCATAGGCAAACAGAAACCCAAGCAAACAGTGAAAGTTGAGGTCAGGAAAAGAGGAGAACCAGCCATTGCTAAAGTAGAGCCCAGGTCTAGAATACCAATCAAGGATGTTAGAAAGAGCGGCCCTGCTCCCACAGCTAGCTCACTCGTTTCAGTTCCAGTTACCTCACAGCCAACAAGGGCTTTGGACACCGAAAGAGCAGCCATACAGTTGCCCTCAAGGCTGCCACTGAAGGACAGGCATCAGGTCAGCAATGTCTCAAGTGAGGAGGTATGCAGACAGGAGAGACAGGAGAACCCGAGTGAGGTTTGTAAGCGCACCATCGAATACTTTAAAGGCATTAGCGGGGAGACGCTAAAGTTGGTGGACCGCCTGTCAGACGAGGAGAAAAAGAAGCAGACAGAGCAGTCGGAGGAAGACAGCACCTCCCGGAGCACCTCTCTGTCGGACGCCTCCCAGCCTTCCCAGCCCTCCCAGCCCTCCCAGCCCTCCCGCTCATCCAGGTCTGGTAGAGGTTCGAGGGCTGAGGCCGGGGCCGCGTCCGTAAGGGCAAAGGTGGCGACGACGGACAGGGCCTCCGGCAGTGAGAGGAGCAGGAGGAGTAGGCGGACTGGTGGGAAGGAGGGCAGTCAGGGACTCACAGGGTCTCGAACGCCTCCCATCGCAGAGATCAAGCCTAGTTTGTAAAACTTTCACACTATAAAATACATCTATATATTTATATATTTCACTTTAGTTGCATGACATTGTTGTGATCGTTAAATGGATTGACTGGAATGCCTGTGGCGTGTTAACATACTTCCTTCAGAACAGTAGTTGTCATTTAAGTCATTGTCATTGATGTACTGTGTACTGTCTACTGTATTGTTCCTGTTGCAAGATTCTCTTCCCTCTGTTCCTCTTTTTCAAACCTTTTTACACCCCGTATAGTAGAGTGAGCATGCCAGTAGTAGTGACTGGTACCCTGGCACAACCAGTCCTCTTATAGCCAATTCCCTGGTCTGTCTGTCTGTCTGTCTGTGCGGGATGGTTACCGAGTTACTGTTGTAGTCTGTTTCTCCCACAACTTTTCACGCTATCGATTGTTATTTAATCTGACTAGCGTTAGCAAAGAACCCACAGAAGCGCCTTCGCATGTTTTCCTTTTTAGATTCTAACACAGACCTGCCCACCCTAGATTGTGTAGAACTCGGAGTCTGTCGTTTAGAGTCATGTTATGCTTTGTCTTGTGTGGTTCTCAGTTAATGCCTGCTTAGAGGTTACGTACCACAAACAGTCATAGAGCACCACTTATTTACGTTGCCCATAGTGTCTCTAGTGTGCTATGTCCTTTTCTTGCCATATTGCAGAAATCATAGAATGTATATTACGGCCGCATCACAGTGATAACTTCTGGAACAGTTGTTTGCAACACTGCCTTTATTGATACATTAACAATGATGACAAAAGTGGCCAGAAAAGGAAATTTGTACATGTTTATTTTTCTCTTATATACGTGTATAGGGGGAAAGGAATGTGAAAGGTGTTGATGAGCCTTTGTCCTCTGTCTTCCCAGGTCCCCAAAGCCCCTGTGAGCGAACAGACCTGCGCATGGCTATTGTTGCAGACCACCTGGGACTCAGCTGGACAGGTGGGGACATCCAGCGCTGTTGCAGTCTCCTTGCACACTACGGTCTCTGCTCAGAGCCACGTATCTTGACCCGTGTTCTTTGCTGCCATCTTCAGGCAACCTTACAAATAACTTGTGCCGATACTGTGTCGCCCTCAAAAGGTCGTTGAGCTAAAGATAATTTAATAAGGCCAAAGAAATTATGGAACTATGTCTCTTTTGCAAAGAAAAAAGGCCTTGACATTTAAATTCAGTGAAGAGGAGACTGAAGTTTCAAGCTATTTCACATATATTATTTTCAAATACGCGTACAGCAGTTTTATTTCCCCCCCTCCTCCCCCTGCCATGTGTGCCGTTGCAGAGCTGGCTCGTGAGATGAACTTTACTGTGGATGAGATCAACCACATCAGACTAGAGAACCCCAACTCTCTGACTGCACAGAGCTTCATGCTACTAAAGAAATGGGTCAGCCGGGAAGGGAAAAACGCCACAAGTAAGACTATTTCTGGATCTGAAATATTTCCGCTCTTTGTATCTCCTCACTTCTCTTCTTTTCCGTCTCTCTGCTCTTGCTCTAAGTTGTCGAGAGGACAAAAACCTTGAGTGCTAAAGTGCACAGTAAATGAAAGGTTGCCTCCATCTTAGTTGGTGTGCGCTCGCCGTCCACCTTCTTGAGCGCTCTCCCCGCCACCTCTTATAACCAATCAGCTGCAGGCGCCCAAATGTGGATGAAAAACTTGAATTGGTTTTATGGATATTTTAATGTTTTCCCTGTCTTTTTCCTCCACAGCGGATGCCTTGACTACAGTGCTGACCAAAGTCAATCGGATGGATATTGTGACTTTACTGGAGGGCCCAATATTTGACTATGGTAACATTTCAGGCACAAGATGTTTTGCCGATGAAAACGCTGTTTTCCGGGATCAGGCTGATGGTAAAGTTTAGCTTTGTCTAGCTGATCTGTTACCTCTCCCTGCTACCTTTTTATTTAATGTTTTAATTTTTTTGTTTGGTTGTTGTGCCATCGCATGAGTCACGTAGTTGTAGGTCATCAGTAGAGAAATTGGTTCACTATCAGATTCCGATTCTGTTTGAACAACCGGTACTCGCTGTTCTCTAGATGTGTACCTGGTTTCCACTTTGCAGTTAAATTTGCCAGGAAAACAATTATAGCGTTCTAATCCCAAGTGTAATCGCTGTCGCATTGTAATACAATTCACGCCGGAGTTTTAGTGGCACTTTGACACTTGATTTAAGTTGCCCTCTAATCAAATTAATAACTGGTTTTACTGTATAGCTTGTTTGCTGAAATCAGGTCATCCAAAAGGTGAATAATACCCCTCTGCAAATGATAACAGTGTACTGGTTGTCACAACATGAGCATTATTCAAAGCAAAATTCCATTTTTAAGTGCACGCTATAACATACTGCTTTAAATGTTTTTAATGTCTCAGTCAAGTGCAGATTATGTAACCCTGTAGAGTTTGCTTTCCTCTGTTGGTTTAGTTTAGTTCTCCTAGTTCTCCTCCAGTTCCTCTGAGCCTCCCTTGGATAGATGAGAGAGCCTCTTCCTCTGTGAAACCAGACTGCCTCTTCCTCTCGCTCCTCCTGCCTCCCATCATCAGTGTCCCCTGCTGATAACGGCACATAACAGCTCTTAACAGAAATAAGAGCCATGTGTTGCTGATCTGTACGTGTGCCCCCGCCCTCATCCATCCCTCACCTGCCTCCGCCTCCACCATTTGCTCAGACACGTTATGTCGTTCATTCATTTTCTTGTCGTCTGCATGCATTTACGTTTGACATTCATCTATTCCTTCTTGCTCTCTCTCCAATTCCCTTTGGCGTCTTGTGAATCTCACCCTTGTCACCCTTAAAATAGTTTGTGTGATTATCCCTCTAACTCCCGGAAGCACTCAGGGTGCCTTCATCATGCAGACGCCCGCCCCCTTCTTTGAAACGCCGACCCCGACGCTCCCATGCACTCCCCTCACGCCCAACGCAGCGTCCCCATGCCATCTGCTCTCCGCGCGCCGCTCCCCGAGTTACGAGTCCTCCATTTTGCTCAGAGATTTGGCGCCTCCGGCAGCGGTAGAACAGTTCACCTTCCGCTCCCCTCCCCCGAAAAGCCTCATCCCTCAGTGTACCTCCGCAGATCCACGTCAGTCACCTGCTTTCCCCTTCTCACCCCATCCATCCTCGCCGATCCCCCTCATCACATCACCTTTGCCAACCTCACCCGCCTGCGACTCTCCGTCACCCTTTCCCCCTTCGGCTATGTCCGCCCCCTCCTCTCCCACGCCTCTTCCAATCTCACCCACAACCGCCGCACCCGCTCCAAACCTTGCGCAAGCAGAACCAAACACCTCCTCCTTCAAATTACCCGCAGCCACCTCTGACCGGTCCTGTTGCGCTACTTCTCCTTCCAAACCACCAACCCCACCCACCGGCCTCACCCTTGCACCCTCCTCTGCTGCCTCGAACCCAGCAGAAAACATCAGTGCGCCTGCTTCCCCGACCGTCCCGCCCACAAGCAGGGCCACGCCCACTGCCACTGCCTCGCCAAGCAAAGATTCTTTAGTGAGCCAGCTGGCTGCGTCCTCACGGCCTGTCTCACCACTCTCCTTGTGTACCCTCCCTCCTGTCTCACCCTCCGGATCTCGCTGTCCCAGCCCCGCTCCCCTCTCCCCTCCCCTCCGCTCGCTCTCTCCTTGTCCCGCTTGCCAGTGTACTTGCTCGCCCTCCATCCCTCCACCTTCCACTCGAACCCACACTGACCATTCCTCCATGGAAATATTCTTTTAACACGCTCCGACTTTTCTCCCGTCCTTCCCCACCTCACAACTCTCATCTGTCAACTCATATGAGCATGTAGCGGAACACCTTGGCAATTATTAATATCTCACACTCATTACATCTCACGCTACATGATTAATATGGCCTTATGTCACTGACAAGTCCCACTGTCAATGTCTTACCTTGTGACGCTCACTGAAAATCAGAGCAGCGCCTGATTAACATGACATTGCTTCATATAATTACTGTCAAATTGAAAAAAGCTTTTGTTTTTATTATTATTTTTACTTGCATTGGATATGGCATTTTATAACATATACATATGTATATTGTTTGCATTTCATATTGCCATTATGGCCACTGATATCCCAGCACATGGTTCGCTGTACACTGAAGCCTCTGAGCCATTGTCCATGTCATATGGTGTTGTGTTTGTGTGTCAGGGGGTGTGTGTGTGCGTGGGTTGTGGTGTGTTTTGGGGTGTGTAACATTCTTTCGTAGCATGCTTCGCTGTGTCTCTACATTTGTCATCCTGTCACCTGCAGATTATCACAGCATTCTAGCGGAGTTGCAGTCACCTGCCACACTGCGCTCCGACCCCCAATTCCTGGTGCCTGAACTCCCCGTCACCCCCAACCCTTCCCTTGCCCACCAACACCATCATTATCCAGAACCAGACACCCCTTTGTCAGCCAACTCCCAGCCTCAGCCCCCATCCTGGAGCCCAGAAATAGAGCCCGGTAGTGGAGAGCCAGACAGCCCACCTAGGAGCCCCCCCAGACCATGTGAGCTTGCCCTGTCCAACCCGGTCTTTGAACTCCCTGATCCTGTTCCCTCCAAGGTCCGAAAGCCCCACATCGCTCTGAACGATCAGCTGCTTTTGAGTGAGGAGGAGGACAGGTCTTGTCACGAAATGGAGCAGAGCCTCAAGCCCAAGTCACACGCCTTCCCAGCAACGTGCGAGTTAGAGGTTGACATGGCTTACTCCACATCCTCCCCTTCAGTGTCGTCAGTGTCTTCGATAACCCCTTCAACGCCCGACAGACCACAAATGGCCGGTGGAGGAGCGCAGATCTGCGCGCCCGATGGGGAGCAAGTTGATGTAGCTTTCAAAGGATGTGGAAACGAAGCGGCACAGGACATGGGCAAGGTTGTTGAGGCGGTGGCGGCAGACTTAGCAGATGGAGGCGGGTTCGTGGAAAAGTGGGTACAGCAGGACTTGATTAAAGATGTGGAGAGAAAATGTGAGATGGTAACAAAAGATAGGTTTAAGATGTCTGAGGAAAATAGTGTTTTGGCTTTACCGAGGGAGGGGTCAGACCAGGAGGTGAGAGACCTGCAGAATCCGTTAGGCGAGCAGCATCATTTGATAGAAATTGGGCATGAAGTGGTAGAGGATAAACTGGAGGCAGAGACGGCCAAAGCGGGAACTGATGAAACACCTGGGGTACAAGAGGTAGATGGGAGCAGTGAGGGAAGGCGTGACCAGGATGAGAGAATGGATGACACAGAGGGAGCTCAGCAATTCAAGATGGAAGAAAGGCTTCATATCGGTGAAAGGGACTTGACATCGGAAGGGAATGAGGCAGCAATGGACCAGGGTACAGCTGACCTCTCCCCTCAGGCCTGGGTGGAGGCGCTTGCTGAACGTCAGCCCAGTGAATGTGGATCCAGTGAGGAAGAGGATGGAGGGCAGGGAGGCAAAGAAATCCCGGAAGAGGCATCAGGATCCCCGTTGGAGGATGTGCGGACCGACAGAGGCTCAGAGGAGAAGGAGGAGGACGGAGAGATGGCTGAAGCCAGGGTTCAGGAGATCCTCCATCAGGCTGAACAGGCAGACAAAGACATATGTTCACTTTCAGGTTGGCACAGTGATTCATCCAGCGTCAATGTGGAGCCACCGACACCAGGACGCAGCCTCAGCTCGGATCTGCTGGACAGACGGGAAAGGTAAGCACCTGTCGTGCTTCAGGCCTTTAGATATTTAAAAAACCCAAATTTTAAACTTCCTAAGATGTTGTCCTCTCAGAGTGATCCCTCGGCTGTAATCCTAATTCCGTGTGCCTTACCCCGCAGCCAAGAGAACTCGAGTGACTCCATCACGTCCTCGTCCAGGGGAGAACCAGGGAGGTCCAGACAGAACGGCGACAACTCAAAGAACTCACCTCAGGGCGGCTCCTCGGAGTCACTGAACGGCCGGAAGGAAGAGGGAGCGCTGCTGTCAGAGAAGAAAGTAAAGGTAATGTTGCAACTGGGAATGCTAATAATCAAACACTCATTTTAAAGGTCGGTAGAACAGCTACCAAAGGACTATGCGGTGTTTCATTGTGATTCTTTTTTCGCAGGAGGAACCTATAGCACATGGTGGACTAAAAAACATAATAAACTAGGGTGTCTCTTTTTTTATACAGCCCACCATGGAACAGTACACAAATGATATCAGCAAAGTGTGTTAATTAAAAATCTCTGTCCCTTCCATGTGTTGCTTTCCCCTCCTGACTCCCTCGTTGTGTCGGGGGGTCACGATCTTGAAATGCCTCCTTCAGCAGCGCGTTAGTGTAGATTCCGGCTCAGAGGAAGAGCAGACCGTAACCACCAGAATCTTCAGACGGCGTCTGATTCTAAAGGTACCCTGCAAGCCTGGAAGAGAGGCTGGCCCAGGGCCTCGGTTGGGTTTAGTGTGGAACTGTCGGTCTGGTGTGCAACATAGTGGTTTTGGCTTGGAGTACTGGCAGTTGTATCATCTTTGTGTGTGCCGATGTGTGTGTGTGTGTGTGCAACAGGGATGTAACGATACACTCTGCTCACAATTGGATTGGATTCACCAAAGCCCAGTTTCCATCAAGCAGTTCAGCTTGGTTCGGTACAGTTCGCATTTTTTGGCGTTTCCGTTGACAAAAGTTGTGAATGATACCAAAGAAACGGCAAAGTCCTGATTTTGGTCAACCTTATGTTGAGGTATCAAGCACACTGATCTTGCACAGATCAAGACATAACGATGGGAATAAATCACAAACGCGCCATGTTTTAATATATATCATCGATTTCAACGCCCAGACTTTTTGTTTTTCTGTGGAAAATGGCAGCACATAATAAAGAGGGAGGGAGCAGCTACAGCGGGAACTGGACAGAACAGAGGAACCAGCGGGTTCTCCAGCTGGTCTCTCAGAGCAGTGATTTTCATCTTGTCAAAGACCGCAACAGCCGGAGTGTGTGGACAGGAAGATCTGGAGGAGGTTCCACATGATGACCATCCAGAATAAACCCCACCTACCACGTTACGGTCTGCTGTGGAAACGCAAAACTAGATCCAGGGTTTACTGTTCTCATGTGTAACCGAACCAAACTGAACTGCTTGGTGGAAACATGTATACAGGCGGAGTACCACTTCTAAATTATAATATCGTGTTTGTTGTACTTTTTTTTGGATGTTAATGATGATAATGATAGAGAAATATAATTCGAGCTGTGTGAACCAAAGTCGTATGATGGGCACGGTCAGTTTATGGTGCTGGGATGGATGGTTACTCCCCTGGTGCACACGGTAGGCAGGTGTGTGTGAACGCATTGATGGGCCTGCCCGTCTACCTCACCGCCTCGCTGTTCGCATTGGTTGCAAACTAACCTAGAGCCTCTCCTCTTCTTGACGTTGATGTTCTTCTATGAAGGTGTTGCTTTGGTGATTGTAAGGGATTGCTTTTTTTTGTTTGTTTTTTTGCTTGTTTCCATTTCTGCGCCCACATTCACGCGCTAACCACAAAGTCTTGCAGGGAGAACAAGCAAAGAATGTCCCAGGCGAGTCCGTGACAGAGGAACACTACATGGACCAAGATGGTAACCTCATCAGTAGAAAAGTAATGTATGACCTCATTTCCGTTTCCCATTCAGCTCTGCACTGCCGCCCGTTTGACGGATGAGAGGCTTAACGGCTCGATGAAAACAGACATCCGATCTTCTCTTTCTGTGTCGACACTCTTATGCCTCGGGCAGGTAATCAGGAAGGTCATTCGACGGGTGTCTACTCCCACGCCGGAACACCAAGGAAGCGACAACTGGCTCAGAGACCTTCAGCAAAGTCCCGTTCTGCAGGAGGAAGGGCCGGAGGTTGGCATGGGGATACCCGATAAAATGGCCCGGGGTTTCGAGGTCTAATCTTGGCGGGCAGCCTGAGAGACTGTTATCCTCCCGTCGGGTACCAGTAGATATGAAATAGAGGAAGGTGTCCAGCTAAGGCAAAAGTGAGGCTTCAAACTGCAAAAGGAGACAATCAGTATTTTTTAAAGATACTGTCAAAGTGGAATCTCAGCCCGTCTGAGCTCCACCAGCAGGTCCATCATCAGATATTCAGAGAGCTTTTTGGCCAGTCGATGTTCAAACCAGCAGAAATGTACTTTATTTAAAAGAAGTCGAGTCAGTTTTATTTATATAGCACCAAATCACAACAAAGGTTGTCTCGTGAAACTCTACACGTAGAGCCGGTTGAGACTGTACACTTAAATTTACGGAGACCCAACAATTCCCCCGTGAGCACTTGGCGACAGCGGCAAGGGAAAAACTCCCCTTTAACGGGCAGAAACCTTGGACAGAGCCGAGGTGGGCGGAGCCATCTGCCTTGAACGATTGGGGGACTGAACTTTAATTAAATTCCATTCAATGTGAAATTATGCAACATCTGTCCTCCATCTATCATGAACCATGATTTTTTTATATATATATATATATATTTATATATTTATAGCAGTAACTAGGTTATGTCATGATTCAAATGCCCCATCCAGTGTCAGCTGCATGTGGGCCTATTAACATATGGGAAAATTAAATTGTTTTCTTAGTCAAGGGGACAGGAAGAACGGAGAAATAGATTTAAATTAGAAGAAGTGTTGCTCATACCACATCACATCATCTGGAGGGATTAAGGGCCCATCGGTGCTGGCTCACTCAGTCTAGCTAGCTAGTCAACTTTAGGTGGGCTGGTGTCCGGCGGGGAGGATTGTTTAGGTTTGATGGTGGGGTTGTTTTTTTTTTCCTGCAGCGCTGAAGGGGAAGTTTAGGGTACCTCGTTAACGGCGGCCGCTCGAGATGCAACCTTGCATGTTGTGTTGTGTGTCTGCGTGGGCCCCATTGTGTCCCCCTAACAAAGGGGATGCTGACCGGGCTCAACGTCGGTCGACCGCGCGCTTTCAATGGTCGACCGCAACAAGTCCGGTCACATCCTGAGCCCGACTAAAAGGTGTTGAAAGGTCTCTTGTTGCCTCTTAACTCTGTCCGTAATCATAATTGCAGTGCTTCTGTCTCCAGGTGCTTGGGTGGCGTGTGGTTCTACTAACGTTTGTCAGTTTCAGATTGCTGTTCCTACCGCGTGGAGTGCCTCTTTTTCTCCGTCGCGTCAACTTAACCGCCCAAAGCTTGCGTGTCGGGGTTTCAGCTCGGCCTCGGCCGCGCCGGCAGATGAGAACGCCTCGTCTCAACCGCGTTTCTGCCTGTGCTCGTGTTTCCCGGCAGGAGGAAGCCTCTCGGAACGGCAGGCGGAAGGAGGAGAGGCGGTCCGGAGATAAGAAGCTGTACTCGTAGGGACGGATGCTCTCTGCAGGTACAGACGCCCGCCGGCCTCGGCTGTCACGCAAACATCCCGCCGTTGCCCACTGGCACGTTCAAGCTCGCTCGAAGGCTGCCCGGTTGATGTGCTGCCCGGTTCCGTTCCATCGCACTGAGGTGCTTTACTCCGGACCTACAACACCCCGCAGTTAAGGACTCTGCAGCAAGGAGCAATGTTCTTATTCTAGTTTCCTCATGTAAAACTAGAAAACGTTGCTTTGATCGTGATGTAAACGCTTTCTTCACATTCAGAAGTGCAGAAGTGCTGAGGAGGTGGATGTGCCTGCTAAAGACATGCCGCACTTTCAGCCCCCAAAGTCTTTACGGAGCCACAAGCTTCCTCGCCTTTCGCCGCCGTCCCAATTCGGCGCACCATCGTCCGTACGGCACGGTTCTGTCTGACGTCTGACGCTTTGGTTCTCCTCTTTGTCCAGGAGAACCTGCAGGCGCAGACTTTAGAACCGGGGGATCGGTTGGTGTAAAATGTCGGTGGGGTCAGGGAAATCCATGATGGGGTTGGATGGACCCTGTGGAAACCTGGAAGTTATATACAACAGCGTGTAGCCCCAATATTTCTGCCCCGAGATATGATATGAGATATGATATGCACACTTCGTAGATGCCTGAAAACTCCACACTATGTCATGCTGCATTTGCCACTTGTAAAATATCGACATTAACTTATCGAAGGCAGGGGAACAACGATGTTGTTAAAAACTACATGAGCTCAAATGAACATAAAAGTGGGGCTACATACGATCATCAGAAGTCCTCCCGTTAAAACTATGATCTCCAGCAGCCAGTTTTCATGGAAGATCATATACTGTGGTTCCAAAATTTCTGATATTACCCAATATAAATAACATTTTGCCTCTTTTAAATGTAATCAAAGTTATTAGAATTCAATTACAGCCAAGTAGATTGAATGCCCTTGAATCGCTTTCACTTTTCCACTTAGTTTGAACAAAGTTACTCTACAAAAAACAAATGTAAAGTAGTTGCAATCACAGGAAATCCAAGTTAGATTATCGTACATTTCAGCTGGGAATTTTGCTCAAAAATGAGACAACTTTTGGGGACTTCACGGACTTGTTTGGTGTCAATGGAAGCAAAAGCCCAAACAGGATTGATAGTTGTTGTTTTTTTTCAATTTCTTGCATCCTTCCCGCTAACGGCCAACATTTGGTTCCCTTCACCATCTCTTAAGTGGCCTCTCGCTTTAATTGATATGAGCAGCTGCGGGCGGTGCGGCCTGATTTTGGGGCTTGCGATCGCACTTCCTGCAGCTTTCACTTCAAACGCAGCTCAGCCCATCACGTGACTCGCCGCGTGGGTCCGTTTCAGCAGCCGCATGGCTGGGATCACCTCAGGAAATTGCAGATGAGATATCTGGGAATTACCGGCATTTTCCGCCACATATACACGGCTCTGACCCGGCCCGAGTTTACATGAACGCTGCATCACTGTTGCAGAGTTCTCAAAAAAAAAATGACACTACATCGTCATAGTATACGTTTTTTTTAAATTGATTTTTGTTCTTTTTTTGTTTGGTTTTTTTTTTTTAAAACTTTGAAGATGTTAAACTTCTTCAGTTCTCATCGATCGGTGGTCGGTGCCGGGCATTTTAACCTCTCGCGGGGTCACTGGCACCTCGCCACCCAGGTCGTCATGTGAGTGGTGTTGGCATGTTCGACGTGCGGGAAAAGTTTCGTGCTCTGTACAGGTGGGAACAATTTCACATGTTCGACTGGTAGGAAGATGTTCATGTGTTCTTCGGGTGGGAACGTGTTCGTGTTCGCTACGGGTAGGAACGCGTTCCCGTCCTCGACAGGTAGGAGAATGTCCACGTGGTCCTCAGGTGGGAACATGTTCACATGCTCGACAGGTAGGAAGATGTTCACAAGCTCCTCGGATGTGAATATGTTCACATGTTCTTCAGGCAGGAAAATGTTCACGAGCTCCTCAGATGTGAAAATGTTCACGTGGTCTTCAGGTAAGAAGATGTGCACATGCTCTTCAAGTGGGAACATGTTCACATGCATGACGGGTATGAACATGTTCACAAGCTCTTCAGATGTGAATATGTGTAAATGCTCTATAGGTGGCATCATGTTCACATGCTCCACGGGTGGCATCATGTTCACATGCTCCACGGGTGGCATCATGTTCACTTGTTCTAAAGTTGAGAACTTGTTCACATGTTCCACAGATGAGAACCTGTTCACATGCTCCACAGGTGGTAACATGTTAAGATGCTCTACAGGTGGAAACATATTCACATGTTCTGCAGGTGGGAACATATTCAGATGCTCCACAGATGGGAACATATTCGCATGCTCTGCGGGTGGGAACTTCTTCAAATGCTCCAGAGGTGGGAACATGTTTATGTGCTCTGCAGGTGGGATTATGTTCACATGTTCTACATGTGGGAACATGTTCACATGCTCCAGAGATGGGAACTTGTTCACATGCTCTATAGGTGTTATCATATTCACATGTTCTGTAGGTCGTAACATGTTCTCATGTTGTGAAGGTGGGATCCCATTCACATGCTCCAAAGGTGGCAACATGTTCACATGCGCCACAGGTGGGAACATGTTCGCATGTGCCACAGGTGGCATCATATTCAGGTGCTCCACAGATTGGAACGTGTTCACATGTTCTGCAGATGGTATCGTGTTCACATGTTCTGCAGACTGCATCGCGTTCAGGTGCTCTACAGGTGGGATCGTGCTCACATGCTCCAAAGGTGGGAACGCGTTCACACGTTCTACAGGCGGGTTCATGCTCAAATGCTCCACGGGTGGGAACGTGTTGGCATGTTCTACAGGCGGGGTCATGCTCACATGCTCCGCAGGTGGGAACATGTTCAGATTCTGGAAGGGTAAGCCCGATGGTCCGAGAGCGGCGTGAATGAGGCTGTCTGTGTTAAACTGGAACGCCATGGGGAGGTACTCCACCTGCTGCACGGCAGCTTCGCTCCACTGGCTGACCTGCTGGTGAAGTTCCTGCATGAGAGGCTTGTTCTCCTCCTCTTCCTGGGGCAGGGCCTCGTACTTGTCCATGCTGCTTTTGTGGGCTGCTTTCAGCTCCTCGTACCTCTCCTGCTGAAGCTTAATCTGCCTTATGGTGTCCTCAACCTTTCTCTGGATCTCAGTGAAAGTGGAGTTCAGTCTGGTGTTGGGTGCTTTCTTCATACACTTGAGTTTTAGGCCTTTCTGTGAATCCCAATGATGTCTTGAATCAGCCAGCTTCTTCTCAAGATCCTCTTTCTCTTGGGCGTGCTTCACCCTCTCCATCTCCAGCTGGCTCTGGAGCTGCTGGACTTCGTTTTGAACTGTTGGTTCAAGTGCTTCTTTCTCATGGATGTGGTTGATCCTCTCCATCTCCAGCTGGTCCTTCAGCTGATGGACTTCTTTTTTAAGTGCATGTCCAAGCTCCTCCTTCTCGTGGACATGGTTCATCCTCTCCATCTCCAGCTGGTCCTTCAGCTGATGGACTTCTTTTTTAAGTGCATGTCCAAGCTCCTCCTTCTCGTGGACGTGGTTCATCCTCTCCATCTCCAGCTGGTCCTTCAGCTGACGGACTTCTTTTTGAACTTTTTGTTGAAGTTCCTCCTTCTCGTGGACGTGGTTCATCCTCTCCATCAGCAACTGGTCCTTGAGCTGATGGACTTGATTTTTAAGCACTTGCTGCTCCTTCAAGGAACGGGCTGGAACTATTTGTCCAAAGGTGCAGTGGCTTTGGAGCATCATTTCCACCTGTTTGTGGAGAGACCTGAGTTCTCTCTTCTGGGTCTCCATCAAGGCTGTGACCCTGCCTTTGAGATGAACCCTTTGAGAACCAGCCTTGCGGTCCTCAGTCTCCTGCATTTTCCGTCACTGCCGCGTGACAATATGCCACCCGCCTGTCGAAACAAATCTCTGACGGCCAATCAAGACTTGTCCCGCAACACCATGCCAAAAACAAGGTCCAGTACTTTGACTTAATGGCCGCCGCTCGCTCCCTTACAGACTTGGACTTTACGAAGTCACGAATCACAGGACGGAATCGCTACTTTGATCCGTTTGCGCTTTTATGCTTTCTTTGGAATTCAAAGTTCCTCGCTTTTTGGTTTTGGGGTTGCTTTTTTTAATCGCGTGTGTGTGTGTGATCATACATGTTAACGACGTTGAAAAAAAAAGGTTTTAAAACCTGCAATCGCAAAACCATCCAGTGGGTTTTTGGACTCCAAGTCCTGAGACTTGGTTTGGCATGGCGGCATTCTGATTGGGTCTTTTGTGTCGTGAAGCCGTGAGCGCGTGACGCCGCTCCGACTGTTGTCTGGCTTATCGAATCTTTGTTCCTCTCCTTGCCCTCTTGGTTCTTCTCTGCGAGTCCACCAGCTCGGCACTCCAGTTTCCAAAGCCCTCCATGTCCTCCGCTCTATGAGGTCACACAGTAACGACATCATGGCCGGCCAGGTTTCTGCTTTTTATTCTTTAAAAATATTCAGCTTTTCTAAAGTTTAACCCCGTTTTGGCTTTTTTTTTCTCCTTTTTTTTTTTTTGGTCACTACTTCAGTTTTTTCCATCATTTTCCTCAGAAAATGCTATTTTCACTTCTGCTTTTTGCTTTGTTTTGTTACATCCATGCATGGTGCCATGGTACCGTTGAAGAGATACAGGCCAAGTGTGAAAAAAATTAATATGGACAATATCTAAAGAATCAAATATATGAACAAAATTGACGGAAACTATCGAATGATCCTGCGTGAACTTTCAACGGAAAGGAGGCCAAAAAGGCACCATCGTCGGTGCTTCCTGCTCACCGTCCGCCATGTTTGCTCACGCCAAAGTCACGTTTGACTGCGCGAGGTCTTGAGTTTTCAGAAATCTGAGTGTGTTTTTTTTTTCCCCCAAAACTCCCGACTATCGTATCCCCATCCAAATATTTCGCCGCAGCCACACAAATCCCAAAAGGCTGACTGGCGTCTGCGCCCGGTGATCCTCTGGCAACGCTTCTGCCCCCGAACCCCCCCCCGCCCTCCCTTGTTAACTTGTGTACATGAGCGGTGACAAAAGGGTTGACTGACGGCCGCTACTCAGCATTATGTCGCCCCCTCTGCGCCTGTTTTTGTCCTCTAAATCCCCGACTCACGGCTGCATTGTCGCGCCCCGAAAAGAGCCCGTTATCCCGGCGGCCGCCCCGCTAATCCCCCTCCGCCCGCCGCGGACCGCGCCGCCGACACGTGCAGCAGATCGCCCGTCGCCCCAAAGCGTTGGGAAGTGACACGGCAGTGCAGTGAGATCTGGCCAAAGCGTTTCTATGGCGGCGGGGGTCACCGGTGTGAACCCGCAGACCCTCGGGTGTGTTTACGTGAGAAACCTGACGCGTCATTCGCAGGGATGGAAATGGTGAAAGGTTGCTGTTAGAGAAAATAATGGGATTACACCAATCGGCCATAACATTACGACCACCGCGTGTCCACCATAGAGTATAATACAACAGCCCTGCAATCAGTTCTCCCTTCAGGAGGAGTTTTATGTTTAATTTTGATTGAATTTTGTCATCCAAATGCGTATGAGTGGGATGACCAACATATTAGGGACCCCTCTCAGTGTGACCCAGTACAGTCCAACAACAGCGTCACAAACTACAGTCCCAATAACAATCATTCAAACATGTCAACACCTCTCTCACACACATTCAATCACAATCCAACATAAAACTCCTCCTGAAGGGAGAACTGATTGCAGGGCTGTTGTATTATACTCTATGGTGGACACGCGCTGGTCGTAATGTTATGGCTGATCAGTGCATTTGCATTGCTGTTTCTAATTAAATATCAGCTGCATATGCTTTACGAAGCACGCATCTTTGATTTTGTGCTTATGCATCCACATAGATATCATGGTCTCATGTCCCCTTGAACATGCAGTGATCATCACGTTGTGGCTGGCGGGTGGATGGTTTCGGAATTTTTTTAACAATTACAATCTGCTAAAATATGTTTAATGTACCATTCTGTGTCTTACAGTTATGCAAGGGATCACATTTGCTGAGCCCTGGGAGCGGCTGTTAGCGAATGTATATTTTTGCCACCCTAAAGCATATGAGTGGGGTGACCAAAATATTAGGGACCCCTCCCAGTGTGACCCAGTACAGTCCAACAACAGCGTCACAAACTACAGTCCCAATAACAATCATTCAAACATGTCAACACCTCTCTCACACACATTCAATCACAATCCAACATAAAACTCCATCTGAAGGGAGAACTGATTGCAGGGCTGTTGTATTATACTCTATGGTGGACACGCGCTGGTCGTAATCTTACGGCCGATCGGCGCATGTGTCACAAACGCGGGCGGGCCGACTGCTCCCGTGACTGTAGATCGGTAATGAGGCTTCGGTTCAGCTCTTAACATGCGGCGGCGGTGCTGCCGCCGCGCTCCAAAGTGTCCCTGTCAAACAAGGGCAGGTAGGAACCCGAGCAGCAGCGGGGGGACCTGAGATCAGAGCGGCTCGGCGTCGCACGCCCCCAGATTAAAACAGCAGCGGGGATTGTGGTGACAGCCCGTTTTTACATACTGCTTCACTGGCAGCGGGGTCCAAAAGGGGTGATTCTGGCGCGCTTGCTAATGCAGGCGGCAACCAATAACAGCTGAGGGCCAGCTGTTCACAAGAGGAGCTCCGGTAGCTGGTAAAAAGTAGCATTTCCTGTCCGGAATGCGTGCGAATGCTGCAGAAAAGGCACAAAAAAGGCATAAAAGTCCTGAGCGCTAAAGAAAGCAGAATATTTTTCGAGTAAAAGAAATAAAAAAAATAGCATTATCGGAGCATGTCAGTTCATTGCAGTGGCACAAGTTGAGAAAAGTGTGGCAAAAGGTTTAGAAGTTATTAAAGTCTGAGAAGAAGAACGGACGTGCCTCAGATGCTGAACTTTTTTTTTTTTTTTTTTAGATAGTTTGGTGGTTCCTGTAGCTTAAAGTGGGCGGAGGAACGTCTGCCAGCCAAGCACGCACAAAATACTGACAGAAGAAGAAGAAGAAGCTCTTAGTGTTAGACATTAGACAGGAACGAGTGGGCATAAACCAGGCAGTCACGGGGGGGCGGGTCCAGAAAATCCATCAACAAATACTGATCGAACGCCCTAAATTGCAAACAGCCCCCGTGCGTCGATAACCGCGCGGTAATCGCCCGCCCTGCCTGACCCACGCTTAGCGCCGGGCCAGTTGCCGCGGCGACGGTGGCCCTCCGGCCGTCCTCTCGCGACCCTGCAAGTCCGCCCGCTCCGGCGCCGGTCACCAGTCTTCAGCCAATCAGCCCGCGGGCTCCTCCCCCCGCCCCTCAGCCGCCAGCCGCCCCACCTTGTCTCTCCGATTATCCCGATTGCCGCTCCTCTCATTAGTCGAGGTCAAGGGTTGCCTAGCGGTCTGCGGTCACCTCGGCCGGCGGGTGGCGCCGTTCCTCGACAGGGGGGGAAACACCCGCCGGCCGCCACCCGCTCCCACCGCCACCAGCGCCACCAATTAGTGCCATCACTCCGGCAAACTTTGATTGGCCGCCGCGGAGCTCCGGGGATTCTCCAGCTCCGCGGACTCCGGGCGGCGCCACAAATTGGGCAGCTGTCGCCTCGTCTTTGAGGTTAAGCGGCGGATGAAACGTGAGCTGACCCCGCGAGACGGCGCCGTAACCCAATTGTCAGGCGGTTATGGAGTCATTAATTCCCAGGCTGCCTGCCTGCACCGGGCGGCGGTGGCGGCTGTGGCGGTGGCGGTAACGCTGGAGGTCTGGCTCCCTCTAGAGGACGAACGCGTGAAGCAGCTGAGGAGGCGCCACTCACCATGCTCTCCCTCTCTCCCCCTCCCCTCAGGGCTCTACCAGATGAGCGTCCCGGAGACGGCGGCGGTGGGCTCGGTGGTGGGCCGCATCTGGGCCAAAGACCGCGACGTGGGCGTCAACGCCGAGATGAGGTACAGCATCATCGACGGCGACGGCAGGGACACGTTTGACATCAGCACCGACCCCACCAACCTGTTTGGCATCATCACGGTGAAAAAGGTGAGCCGGCGGCGAGGGCGGTCACCTCTGACCCCCACTTACATTATTATCTTAAGACACATGTACTTTACATTTCATTTCTGCAGTTTTTATCAACTTGTGTATATATTTTATTTGTTTAGATATTATTTACATTGGGTCTATTTCTATTTTCAAATATTTGTTGTATATTTTTTGCTATATTTTGGCACTACTTCTATCTTTGACCATACAGTTTCCTCGGGGATGAACAAAGTATTTCTGATTCTAACATTTATTAATATGAGTTTATCATATTTGGGGAAAAGTGGATGTTTATTTTGTAACGTGCCAGACTCCCTTCAATTTAATTTAATTAACATGTCACTCTGAGGAGCCTCTTGTTGTATTTGGCACCGGAAGATTGAATAACTTGAGCAGATGTTTAGCTAAAGGCGTGATTGGCCGCGACGGCGGCGGGCGCCCGTGATGTCACACACTGGCGCGCCAGAGCCAGTGGCGTCGCAGCCCGAGGAGGCCTCGACTCACCTCGACTCACCTCGACTCACCTCGACTCACCTCGACTCGCCTCTGCTCGCCTCTGCAGCCGCTCAACTTCGAGAACAAGCCCAGCTACACGCTGAAGGTGGAGGGCGCCAACACGCAGGCCGACCCCGCCCTCCGCCACCGCGGCGCCTTCAAGGACGTCACCATCGTGCACGTGAGCGTGGAGGACGTGGACGAGCCGCCGGCCTTCGACGCGCCGGCGTACTACGTGGAGCTGCCGGAGGACACCAAGGCGGACACGGTGGTGAGGACGGTGTCGGCGAGGGACCCCGACGCCGCCAACAACACGGTGAGGTAAGACACGCACGCCGCCGCCGCCGCAAGCCAGGATAAAGTTTCCTTTTGAGCTTGAAGCTGCTTGATTTGATATTTTATAATGAGAGGCGACGCAGCCAATCAGTGAAGCAGCCAATCACTGAAGCAGCCAATCAGTGAAGCAGCCAATCAGCTGCGTCCCCTCACTTAGAAACAGTAATACAGAAAACTGTTCGGCTGCCGTCAAAAAGTAGTAATTTCACAGCATAAAAGAAATGCATCACGCAGATAAAATGCTCTCAGGTGGGCAGCAGTGTCCTTGACGTGTCCTTGACGTGTCCGCACTCTCTGCAGTGCATCCTGGGACACGCTGCACCCTCCCCGCCCTGTAGTAAAGTAAACGATAGCATTACATTCTAATCCGGAGCGGCGTGCCATGACGCGAGGGCGGATGTAATGTCGGCCGGCCACCAGCAGGGGGCAGCATCGCCACGCGGCTCCTCAAAGCCGGCGGCAGGCTGGCTGAGACGGGAGATGAGGATGATGGGAGATGTGGGAGCAGCGGCGTGGTTCCGTGAATGTTTGCACGTATGTCCCGAAATATTAGTTTCCCAACTCTGTCAGTTGGAATCCAGATAAGCTCATCATGAAAATAAATATCTTTTGCCACATCTGGAACAGTCACATCATCACGGAAGGAAAATATTAAGTTTCCTGACAAAATTAATGGAACATATTCCTGAAACATATTCCTCCTCTTTGGCTCCGCCCCCCCGTCTCACACCTTGCCGGCGCTTGTGGGCACGCTCGTACTCAAGAGGGGCGTGAATAGATGGACACACACACACACACACACGCACACACGCACGCTCAATTACGCCGAGCCCGAGCAGACGGGGGCCGCTGGCTCGCGGTGCGTTCACTGTCCAGGCCGCTCATAAACTAATTAGACATAAAACTCCTTAATTAGACTATTAATCATGCGAGGGAATCGGCGGCGGCAAAATTGAGGGCCACGGCGCGGCGCAGGCGGCACGCCGTCCCCAGCTGGCCGTCGTATAACCGCCCACCTATCCTCTGATAAGCGAAAGCCAGCGTGGAGGAAATTAAATCTGAGTGCCATGTTGTGGCGGTGGCGGCGGCGGCGGCGGCGGCGGCGGCGGCGGCGGCGTGCTTATCTCCGAGGCGTTTATCTGGAGCTCTGCGTCTGGCATCTGGGCTGAATTCTCTCATTTGTCATAAACAAAACGTCTTTATCGGCCGCGAGCCGGCTTGAGCCTGAGCGGCGGCCGGCGAGGAGAGGTATCCCACAATCCCCTCTGCCCGGGAGAATCCCCAGGCGCTCCTGTGCCAGATGGGATTTATATCACGTCGTATCATCGTGTGGCTCCTCTGGTGTCTCCTTCCAGTGTGAGGGCCCTTCAAAGGATCACACACGCCGAAGGGAGAAAAAATAAATAAGAAAGATGCTTCCAAGGTTGCGGCTGTGACGGGGCGGCGCCCCCCCGAGGGCCAGGCTCCGCCCACATCTCGCCTCCCACGCGGGGCTTTGATGTCATATCTGCCTCTCTGCGCCGCCGATCAGCCGGCGAATCACGGCCGAGCTCCCTCGCCAGCTGGCGGTAAACAAGATGGTTGATCCTGTTTTTTTGGAGGTTTTTTTCCCCAATCGGGGCATCAACAGAGAGGGAGGTCCCTCCCCTACCCCGCCCCCTCGTCACAAGCCCCGCCCACTCGCATCGCCGTTGCCCCGTTGCTGGTTTGTCTCTGAGGGCCTCGCGGCGTTACTCGGGTTCTCGGGGATTCTGATGATGTTCCGAGCGTCGCCGTGTTTGAGGTTCTCCTGCCGGCGAACGCGCATCAGGCTAGAAAACTTCGCGGCTGCGTGGTGCATCGATGTTCCTCACCTTCTTCTCCTTCTCCTTAGTCTTCCTCCTCCTCCTTGTTCTTCTTCTCCCTTGAAAAAAAAAAACTACAAACGGTAAAATAATCCTTAACATAAGATAAGATAAGAGCGGCATGTCGTGGGAGGACGTTTGCGGCGTGCTCGCAGCCTCGTTAGTGCCGGGAGCCTCTGCAGGGCCCCCGAGGAACCCCGCCGATGGCCGCACGCTCGCCCACGGGTCTGGATATCATGACTCGACACTTCGCGCTGGCGTCGGATCTCTTTAAGAAAGCAGCACGAGGGGGCGAGCGAGGGGGCGAGCGAGGGGGCGAGCGAGGGCGGCGGCGAGCGGCCGATAACGGCGGCGGGTGACCTTCCGTCTCCGGTGGCTTCATTTCCATTTTATATCTTTCTGTTCGTTTACTGACGGCAGCGTGACTGGCAGATATATGTGGACACACACACACACACACACTTTCACACGCGCGCGCTCTCACACACACACTGCAAACAAGCCTGCAGACAGGAGCGCAAA
>CAAKHG010023666.1:0-11407 GCA_901007715.1 Dactylopterus volitans
ATCCCCTCCGTCCTCTCCGCTTTCTCGCCCTGGTTCTCCGACTTTCGCCCTGCCTCATCTGTCCTCGTCTGCTGTCAAAGCCGTCTCCCGACGCCGGCGTTTCATGCGCCCTACAGGGATGGCGTGCAGCTCGGCGGGGGGTGGGCGGGGCCTAGCGGCCTCGCGCCCCACGTCCGGCCCGCTGCCTGGCCTCCGTCGAGCGTTAAATGAACTCGGTTTAACCGACAGACCTTCAATTGTCGCCTCGATTTATAGGTACGGAGAAACGGGCCCAAGGAATCCTCCCGTCTGTCGTGGAGTGAGGCGCAAAAACAAGCGCGGTCGGTGCCGGCGTCGGAGCTCCGCCGCTTCTTTTTTTTTTTTCCCCCGTTCGCCTGTGCAGCGTTTTTCCATTTGTGTTTCAAAATACTACGTTTGTTATTTCTGCACCGAGAAGACCAAAAGCTTCTTCTTTTTTTTTTTTTTTTAATGGTTTATAATAGCTCGCTCTCAGGAGATGCAGGAAGATTTACAGTTTAGAAATTGATTCAATTCAGCGAAACACCACAGAACACTTAAAAGCCCTGGAAATACAACAGCAACAACAATGATAATGATAATAATAATGGCAGAACTTGATTGCCTTGCATTATACGTTGGTACTTTCCTGTAAATTGTTCCCCAGTAATAACGGGACTGTTGTTCCATTCTGGCTGAAACGTTTTGGTGTGTTTCCCTTTTCCTCCTCAGGACCATGCCGACTCTGCAGAGCTCCGCTGTCCTGCCTCTTCTCAGCTTCCTGATTGGCCTGTGCTGGTCTCTCAACCCCCGAGACTCCAACGTGTGCAGCCTGTGGGAGAGGTGAGGCCGGCTTGACAATGGGGAAACAAGCAGATGCCGCCGCTGCTGCTGCTGCTGTGGCATGGAAATAAACTTTTTTTTTTTCCTTTTATTATTTTACAGTGCGTGCAGACATGTTTACGACCATTTACAGAACATTTCACATATGCAGGACTGGCAGGAAGCAGGAGCGCCGTGGGGTCAGAACCCCATTCATCATCCCAATGACCTCTGATAAATCACACAGAACCACAAGCGCTGCTCACGGCGTAGGAGCTTATCCGTCTCTTTCACCAAAGAAAAATTCAGCGTCCACTTTTGCTGTTTTTACCTCCGAGTCATCTCGTAACTCGGCTGCTTAGTGAGTTTCAGTTTATTTCCCTCGTCCGGCTGCAGCCGCACCGGCTCGACTGACTGGCTGACGGCGTGATGCCATTTTAGTCAGCTGTTTTCAGAGGTTGCATTTCAACGTACCTGCGCGGCAGCTAAAGCAAACAGGCGTTCAGCTGTCATTGTCGACACTTAGCAGCTTAAGAGCCAGATATTTCTCTCAGGCACCGATATTGAACGTGGAAACTAACAAGACTGGCTAGCAAACAAGTTCTCCACACTGTCCGAAACTCTTGATCGGAGGTCTAAGCGTCATCAATTCATTTTAACGCATCATGCCGGCATGTCGACGCTTGCTAATCCGCGCTGAGCGCGGATTCAGAACGTCGGCCATTTTGGAAACTGTGTATCCGAGCTTCCAGCAAGCCCACGCACAGCGAGGAAGATTAAAAAAATGATTATACCCTAATATGCAAGAGCGGTTGGACCTTACGCACTTCTATAAGTGGGTCCAAAAAAGACACGTATTAAAGTTTTGTCAAGATTGATCATTTATGTTTTTTATCGTACAAACAAGCACGAGCTCTCGTGTGCATGCGCCGACCAGCGTGCCGCCCTCTACGGTTGCTACACAAATTCCTGCGGGATTGATAAAGTATTTTCTGATTCTGATTCCGAGTTCATGTTATTGTCAGTTGCTTTTTTATTTCTCCGACGTTTGGGAACATGTGCAAACATTTTGAACAATGGCAACTGAAAACAAAGAAAACCCGAAAATAACTCGAGACCCGAAATTGTTCTCGTGCGCACAATAAAAACATGACACAAATGATTGTTCTTAACAAGAATGACACAGAAACGTACTGATTGTAACACGGGACGTTTTTGACCTACTTATGAAAGCTCGAGGTAGTAATACAAACACTACTATTTCTTGAAATGCATGAAGCGCAGATTAAAATTCTATGTGGCATCAAATCAAAAACGTGTTTTTTGAGGAGCATCCCGGATATGAAGGGATAGCGATTTTTCATTTCAAACATATCGCAAAAAATCAACCTCAGCAAGTCATTTTTGACCTCGCTTATGGGTATAAGGGTTAAAAGAAAAAAATTAAAAATGATCTGTGTGCTATTGTGCTTTCAGCTTCACCACCTCAGTGAAAGAGTCCTATTACCACCCTTACGACCACGTGACAGAGGAGCCCTGCTCGGACCCTCGGACCTCCTACAGATGCGCGCGCCACAGGTAGCAGCGGCGCGATGAAACCCCCCCCCCTCCGCCGGACCCACTTCCTGTTCCTGTTCCTGTTCCAGGGTCAGAGCATCCTGTCTGACTGTGTTGTTGTTTCAGGATCACCTACAAGACGGCGTACAGACAGGCGGTCAAGACGGACTACCGCAAGAGATACCAGTGCTGCCCCGGCTACTACGAGAGCAGAGACAAATGCGTCCGTGAGTACCCGTGGAGGCATATTTTTTTAGATAATGTTCTCACCTGTAGGAGCGTTCAGCCCGGCAGCCGCAATCAGGGCATCAGAGGATGTGTCCAAAATAAGCTGCTGAAACGGAAATGTTTCATGTTTTTAGCTTAGTCTTTTTTTTATTTCGGTTAGCATTCAGAAATCCATGGAAGATTTTACCTCAAGCGCAAACATGACGCAGGAGGGAATGAGGCTAATCGAAAAAGGTGTAGGCTGAAGCTTATGCTTGTTGTGCCTTTTTTTACAAAAAGAATTAAAAAGAAACAACTTCTTCAGCGAGGCAGGTCTTCCACTACACGAGCTGAACCGTAGAGCTCTAGAACAAACAAGCTTTCAAACATCTGACAGAAACGAATGAATGAATGAATCAACAAAATAACAAACAAATAAATAAATTTACACAACAAAAATAACCAAGAGTTTCAGTATTTTCAAACCCTTCTTCACACTTTTTTTTTTTTTAGGACTTTAGTTTCAAACATATTTTTAAATGTAGATGGTAAATGACACATTTTTAATTCATATTCACAGCTATTGTACCTCTGGCAGAAACATATCTCTGCATTATACCTGTTCTTATCTTGTTTGTTTGTTTGTTGTTTATTTATTTATTGTTCCTCTGGTTTCAAACATCCTTCTGGGTACTGCTTCAAAGTATTTAAAGCGATAAACAATGCGTTGGCTGGTCAGCGTAGTTTGATTGATTCATAATTCGTACGGCTCTTTTGGGAAACTTAAAAATGGGACGGGCGTTAGCCCACATCGCCACACACTAGGTCATGGATGGAAGCAGCGGGGAACAGTAAAGCGTGCGTAATGTTTTATGTGTCATCTCGGCGCTGAAGACGCGGGCACGACATCAGCCGCTCGAGCGACGCACCCTCTCATGATGGTGATTTCAGCCTCAATAATCGGTGTCTTTTTTTTGTTGTTGTTGTTGTTCTATGAGGATTAAAAGAAAGTGGTGTGTGTCACTGGGTAAATAGCCCCCGCCCCCTTCAGTGCGGCTGCAGCCACAGGCTCGGCATAAACTGCCCGTGGACGTGGCCGCCGTCACGTCACCTGTTTTCTTTGGGCCAGCTGGAGCGCTGAGAGACCCGAAACAAGTCCAGCGGGGCCTTTTCAGTTCTCGACAAGGCCGGGCCGGGCTTAACCATAGACTGGAAACGTCGCTCAGGGTCGGCTCGGGTTCGGCTCGGGTTCGGCTCACGTCAAGTATAAATATGCTGTTCAAAATAAAATGCAAGTGCCGTTTGTGTTGGATCGGGTCCTGGCCGGCGCCGCGGTTCATGATTAGCGTGGCAGCCCTCGAACGCGACATGCAGCGGCGCTTCAGGCAGGAACTGCTGGTTAAAGCCTTGCGCCCATATTTGGAGTGCAGCGGCGGACAGAAAGCGAGGTTTGGATATGACCAAGAGGCCGACTAGTCGCCGTAGCGACAAAAACACACCTCTTTCTCAAACATCTGGAGTCCCCCCTGCTGGCCATTAGAATGAATGCAGATTTCAGGTACACCGATAACAGGAGCTACACGCGCGCTTTTACCGGGATTCTAACACATGAAATAAATATTGACAGCGAGCATAGGTGGAACTATTAATTAGCAGATGGAGTGAAAACATATTGGGAATGAAATGATATGTTCTTTCATCCATACGCGAGTTTGATACCTGTCATCCTGAAAATAGCTTCGAGTTTTTTGGAGGCTTAATTTGTTTTGTTTTTTTAATGGAAATAATATGTCTCCAGTAAGAGCCCGGTTATTTGGCGCCTAACCGTACGGCCAAATATCCTCAGGTCCGTAACACGATGCCAATGATGATGGCGGAATACCTTGGTGGAATACAGTAATGGCTGCTGAAATTGTAGTTTGCAAGTGAAATAATATTATAAGTAATCACCTTTCGGCACTGGGATTCTCGTTTCTCGCAGTCGGCTGCTTTTCTTCCACGCGATCTGCAATAGCCGATACGGTGAGCGCATGACACAGGAATTACTAAAATTATGGGTTTGATTTCCGTGCGGCGTCTCATGCTGAAAACGCTCCGTATGTTCTGGCTTTGCCGGCTGGAACTTTTTAAACTTAAACCTGTGTATTGCTGCCGCGCGAAGAACCTGATGATTCCATATTTTTTATTTCCTTTAAAGGATCCATGTAGTTTTCACAGCTTGTTTCTAGGAATCCAAAGATGGCTGGACCGCAGAAACGGGGATATTGCATATTTTTAGTTGGCATCCTCCTCCTGCATCCTCATGGGACCTGGCTGAAATCATGTTGCTTTATTCAGATAGGAAGAAATTCACTTTTATATTGGTGCCGTATGTTATTCAGTATGTCAGGTCGTTCAAAGCATGAAACATTTTAAGTTTTAGTATGTTTTGTTGATCCTTGAATCAATGGAAAAACTTTATTCATTCAAGTTTTAAGATGATTTATTTCACCTTTCATTCAGCCGCCGGTACAATTCAGCGATATCTACAATTTCATTTTATTTCATTTATTTGAATTCTTGAAGAAAAAAAACACATTGAGAGAGAGAGAGCCCTCTTTTGAAATGAGATACAGACACACCCTCAACCCAAAGAAATCATGAGGCATCAACATAACCACAGAAAAACATAACATCAAAAAAAAGAGAAAAGATTCAAATATCCTAAGAAAGTTCAGTCAATAAAATAATTTCACCGATGAATCATGTGACACTTAAACGCACACGTGGTCACGCATGGCTTCATAAATTTCCACCTTAGACGCATAAACCTCCTCACACGTCACCGGGTAATTTCAGAAAATGCGTGATGGTAATAACCAGGTTTCTTCCGCTTTGTGCCTGGAAAGCTGACGCTTTGTTTTTAACGCGGCACGGATAATGTGCATATTTGATTTGTTTTTTTTCCTTATTGTTGGGCCACTTTGGCAACAATTTGTGGCTGTCGTGATTTTTTCTTCTTATATATATTTAAAAAAATATCTCTCTGCTTTTAATGTCATCCGCGAGCCCTCCAACCCCTGTTATCCGTACAAACCAACGTTTTCTCTATTTTCTAAACACATATAATCAGATATAATTATATTGCCCTCCTTTGTTTGATGACAGGTTATCCTTTTTCGTCACATCCCACCGGCATTCACACACCTTCAACGGAATAATCAGTGAAATTATTGTTTGCGCATGGATGGAAGTTAAAAAAACAGAAAACAAAACAAAACACGCGCACAACACATGCTTCTCACGGGCTGGAGAGCACTCGTCTCATCTCACTGAAAGGAGATGAGACGTCTGTCAGGATTATTGGTTTCTTCAGCGCAGTAGATGCATGTTCGAGTTAATTAATATCTGAGCCAGTTGCGATGCCGGCGTGAGCGGATCTCGCGCTTTCCTCTGAAAAGGAAGCTGCTCAACAGAATGAAAGGCATCCATGGCTGGTGCGGCGCTTTCAATTACATGGTTGAGTCCAGCTGTCGCGCTGGCTCATGCGCTGCTTTTCTGTGTGTGTCTGTGTCTGTGTGTGTGTCTGTGTGTGTGAGAGGATAGAGGAGGGGGGGGGTGCATTTGGAGATAAAGAATTCAGTTCAGCTGAATAGATATTCGACTGCAAAAGCGACTCAAAAATGCTCCTTTAAAAAAAAGATTTAAGAGGTCTTCATGATAATACAACCCTTTCTGTGGCGCTCCTCCAGTACACATTTGAAAGAAGAAAACACACACGTGCGCCCACACACACACACACACGTACGCACTAAACAAACAGGAGACGCGCAGATGCCTCACAAGCGGCGAGTGTGATAAACTAAGATTTATTTGGTGTTTATTTCATGTTTCACTCGACAGGAACGGGCTCCGTTTGCGTCAGGATAAAAGAGGCCGGAAAAAAAAAATAGGCAAGGATTGCGCACGAGAAAAATATACAAGATAGGAAGGTGTGACTTTAAAACAGCAGAGGATGGGTGCTATACTGTGAATGAATGAGTGAATGAAGGTTTATTTGGGACAAAAGCACAAAACAAATCAGTGATAATGAAAACAACGCGAGTCAGCGTGTCCAAAAAGGAGTAGGCGTAGGAAGATGTAATGTTAAATGTGTATTGATGAATACTGTATACTGACTCTACAATAGAAGATTTACCTGTCAACCGACTTATGAAAGACATGTTTTTAGTCTATGTTTAAAAGGACATTCCGTTTTTAGCAGAGTAGGGCTGAAATATCAGTTTTCCCTTCAGGTCCAATCTGTGATACCAGTATTAAATATGGCCCCTGTCTGTGTTTGGCAGCTGGTCATATTTCTGCCGTGCTTGGAGAGATTGTTGAGTAGCTTAGCTAATCATGAAAATACCGGCCGGTTGGAACGTTATCACACACACCGAATGTCCACACACTCGTGAAAACAATCAGTTGCTGCGTCGGCGCAACGGGACTCAGAAACAAAAATGCGGGGAAACGTGTGGGGAAACTCTTTTGAGCAAAGACGTCAAAATAACTCGTAAGAATGCGAGCTTGACCGCTGAATTAAAAAAAGAAAGAAAGAAAAAAATTAGCCGATTCCTGGATTACTTGCGGCGTGCAAGAATAGAAGGGGGATGTCGGCGTTTGCACAGTCGGTGAGGTTGCATAACGTTCCAGGTCCAGTTCAGCGGAGGAATGCGACTGGAACTTTTTGGGTTTTTTTTTAATCGTAACGAGACGATTCCTGCTTCTCATCAACAGCCCGCTGCACCAAGGAGTGCGTCCACGGCCGCTGCGTCGCCCCGGACCGCTGCCAGTGCGAGGGAGGCTGGCGAGGCGACGACTGTTCCAGCGGTACGAGAAACAAACAAACAAACAAAAGAAAAACAGCTCCTATCCACGTCGTCACACTCTTTCCTCCCTGGTTTTGCCTCTTTTCTTCTCCTACCCCTCTTTTGTCTTCCTTCCTTTCCTTTCCAGTCCCGTCGATGTCTCACTCAGCATCTTTTTTTTTTTTTTTTGTTTAACTCACACACACATACACACACACACACAAAAACCCACTGCAAGTACAACAGAGAAGGACAACTGGACGCCAGTCAAGTGGCCCGATCTACACATGCGCCGCTCAGTCAGCCCACGCACGCGCACGGGAGGCCTTTCCGATGGAAATGGCAGGGGAGCATTACGGCATGCACGGCGATGAGTCACGGGTGTGTCAGCCCCGGCCCAGAGAGAGCTTTATTAGCCCAAAAGGACACATCCAGCTGCACCTCCACCTCCAAATTAACAGCAGAAATGGGTTTTATCTCGGCTTTTCCCCGCGAGGGTTCGGGCGCGAGAGCGGTGGCGTAATGGCGGGCGGCGAACCAGAGGGAGAGGAGCGCCGCGTTTTGGAGTTGGACACTGTATGATGTGCTCAAACCGGCCCGTGAAGAAGAGGCCGGCGCCGCGGATCCGCTCTTTTATACATCCACCAAGCTTAACAGAAACTGGTTATGTAACGGCCCGTGTGCAGCAGTGTTTTTGTCCCCCCGCGCCACATCTCCTCACATTTCGATCGCACGGAAAACTGCCGAGCGTGAAACCGGACCCACATCTTCACCGCTCCCCGTCCCCGAAATCAAGTTTCCACTACCTTCAGCCCGTTTCATCGCACTCGGCTGGGTTCAAAAGTACAGCGCCCCTCCTCCCTTTTTCCAGAGAGCAGGAATTAGCTTTAACGGGTAGCGGTTGATGCCTTGACAGCGAGATGATGGGAAGAGGAAATGGAAAATGTTACCCCACAGTTTTCTCCCCCTCTCTCTCTCTCTCTCTCACTTTCTCTTTCTCTGTATCTCTCTTTCTCTCTCGCTCTCTCCCCTGCACCTCTCCCCTCGCCATTAGCTTCTCCTCTTTTGTTTTCCCTCGCTCTTTTCGGCGCTCCCTTCTCCCTCTTCCTCCTCCTTTTCTCCCTTTCCCGCTATATTGTCCTATAATGGCGTCTCTTTCGGCAGAATATGACCTGACACTTCCTGGATGCCTGTGTGTTGAGCTATCTCGCTGTGGGAAAGAGGAGAGGGGGCCTGAGGTTTTCATACCGAACACTCTTTAGGACTGTTTTGCCCATGAATATGGAGAATGGAGGAGAGGAGGAGGAGCTGGAGGGGGTGAGGGTGGGCATACTCAGTGTTTCTCGCCACATGCAGGAAAGAAGGGGACTGAAAGAGAGGAGGGGGGAGAGTTTGGTGTGGAAAAGAATGAGAAAAAAAGAGGAATGTAGTGGGTGTGATAGCGTCTTAACAAAGGCAGGAATGGTCATTTGGGGAGAAGAAAAAAAATATATCAGACGAGCTTTTGCTCTTATTAAGCGGATTTTGACAGAGGGGACCGCAAGATTTGGAAATAAGAGGGAACATCGAGGGCTAATTAAATGTCCACGAGATTATGTGGACTTTGGACTCAATATCTAAAGCACCGCTGGGACCGTTCACTGGGGAAAAGGAGGAATGTTCCCACCATGTCAGTGCACATTCCCGGCAAAGGACGGAGACGCGCTGCCAGTTCACGGAGATGCCTCGAATGATGTGTTTACAAGCCTGCAATATCATCTATGCTTGTTTATATCATAGAGGCTGGATTAATGGCGCTTTTCATGGCTAGATATTGAGCCCTCCGTCGCTGAAATGCAGTTATTTAAGCTCCGCTCACGAAAGAAGTCTAAACTCGAGATCCCAAGACCCAAAAGCAAATTATTGGCTATAATGATTAAAAAAAATCTACAGGTAACGTGTAAAAAGCACACGAGAACAACTTGGAAACTTTAGTTGATTCATTCCAACAGTTGAGGTGCACAGCACTGGATACCAGACCTCCCCAGCTCTTAGTTGCTGGGGAGGTTGCTGGTGTTATGGGTTATTCTTTTTGAGGTAGATGATATGTATCCCTTCAGTGACAGTGTGCTTTTTTTAAATGCAGGAAACTCTGCCATCTAACCAATCTATCTAAGTAAAGGTTTGGCCCTGCACTGATTAGAGTTCCAATGGAAGCATGAAAGCATGAGCAAAACGTGCACCTCATAAAATGCATTTTGTTTTTCCAGAGTTAATAACAATCTTTGAATCAAAACAAGATGTCTAAGTCATCAAAAGCAGACTGGAACCTAGAGATGGTCTGGTTTGGTGGTGTCATAAAATTGCCACATTGCAAAACATCTCAATTTTCACATAGTGTATTTTAGTGGAAATAGGAGGGGGCCTAGTGTTGATCCTTGTGGGACACCTGAAATGAGCATGACAAATTACATGACCGTCAAAGCCAATAGTCAATGGTAAAAAAAAAAGAAAAAAAGTGCCTCGGTGAGTAGGTGAAGACTTGTGACAATTAGGAAAACTTTTCAACAGCGGAATAAAAACCCAACAAAATTACAGTTTATTAAAGATTAATTGACAAATAAGAAGAATATGATCCCGCCAGACCTGCGCCAAATGACCTCGTATCACCATGGAAACTTGGAAAGAGGAGGGAAGGAGTGCACGTAAAAGGCGGAGCGGCACCACCGTTCGCAAATGGAAGACATATGAGTAGAGCATACAATAAAAGCGCAACAAAAGACACTGGAGATGATAGGAAGGGGAGAGAAGGCGAGGTTCTGGGATGGGAAAAGGAGCGAGGACCAGGCGGAGTGAGCAGGGCTGGACGGGAAGCGGCTCGTGTTTGCGTGTTGGACCGCGGACAAACGGAGCGCGAGAGAGTTGCAGCGGCTGTCAGAAAGTTTACAGTTTATAAGCTGGACACGTTCACTTGACGGCCGTAAATAACTCAGCAGCGCTGCGAGGCGAAGGGCCGCGCACTTTACAGTCCATGTTAGCACGTCGGATAAACAAACAGACGGGGGGAGTTGTGATATCGGCGCAGGGCTCGGGCTCCCGCCAGCCGATCTCAGAGCGCCCGCTCGAAAACGCTACATCCAAGCTGTTAAATTTTTTCTTTCTTTTCCCTTATTTCCCATCCATTCTCTGGCTTTATCAGCTCTTAACTCCGACTGCCCCGTTAGACCCTCCCCGGTGTATCTCCGCTGCCGTCCTGGAGAACGTCCGCGTAAACACAACCGCCGCACCGGCCGAGGTTCCTCATTACTCAACGTGACGGGGCCCCTCCACCGTGCCTGTGGTTGCCCGCGGCGGCGAACGGAGCGAAGTTATGATTCATTTTAAACAAAAGACGCGAAAGGGGCTCCGGCTCCAGGTTGGCGCGATAAACGCCCGAGAGCGTCTCTGCTCCGAGCCAAATTTGGCGTTACTTTATCTCGTTTGCAAGCATCCGGGGAGCTCTTGCTCTCATCAAAGTTCTGGGAGGGCGAGCGTGTGTGTGTGTGTGCGCTGCAATGGGTGGAACTCCGAGCACGCCAAACGGCTCAAGTGTGATTGCGCAGTCCACCCCGTGCATGAATATCTGCTGCTTATCACTGATAAAATGACGAAAACGTCCACAGGGGCCGGCATGAAAACTGCAGGTGCCGTATTCAGCTGGCGGGGGGAAACTGACCGGCGCTCGTCGTCCCCGCCGGACGTCGACCGCGCCTTCCTCCGCGCCGCGGACGAGAAATCCGAGGAATGCCGAAAAGCAACACGACCCGCTTGGACCGAAATATCTCTCAATTGGCGAATTGAAATCCAAACCTTGTGTGAATCTCCGCTGCTCGCTAACCTCCCAGGGCTAATCCTCTAACTTCTGTAAAATTAGCCATTTAAAACTCATCCGTCTTGTGAGCCCCATGCAAATCTCCCTGCCGAATTCCTTTTTTTTTTTTTTTTTTTTTTTTTTTTTGGGGGGTTGTGGGGGGGGG
>CAAKHG010023668.1:0-14007 GCA_901007715.1 Dactylopterus volitans
CTCTAGGAAAAAAAAAAAAAAAAAAAAAGCTTTTAGAAATGAGTCCTTCCTGTCACCCCTGCTGACCAGCTCCACCGCCATTTTGGAAACGATGTCACGGGCGATCGAACCAGGATGTTCAGCTAGTGTCACTTTCGGGACCTCATGAGTTTAAAGTGTGTTAAAGTAACGCGTAAAGCTGTTTAAGGAACCTTCCACAAAATGCTCCTGATGTGAAGACAGAACAAATCCTGGGTGATGTTTGCTGCTGGATTTTGTTCCACTGCGGCTACGTGTTTTGTTTTTTATTTTGTTTTTTGTTTTTTTTACCACTTCCCATGCGGCCCGAATGTCTTTGTAACTAAAGTTCCAAATTTGAGCATTTTCTTGCAGCAAGGTGCAGCCGACTTCAAATCCATTATTTTAAACAGCCTTCAGCCAATCAATAAATGTGCTGCTCCCCAGCCAAATCTCATTGAAATTGCACTTAACCATATTAGATGAAAGAAACATTGACAGAAACATTTTTAACTTTTTACTGCCGCACGCACGCACGCACACGCACGCACGCACGCACACACACACACACACACACACACACTCACCACGTCACAGCACACGCTCGCGGGGTGTCTCCAGAAAAGTTCCGGCGTAGGTTGCAAAAAAACTGCATAGAGGTTGTTGTGGGGTTTTTTTTTTTTTAAATGTGTGATCATTCCCTTTTCCACCAAAAGCAAGACTACAGAATTTATAAAAAAAGTAACATCACGTTTGCAACTCAGTGCTTGAGACATCTTCGGACTATTTATGGACCCGTGGGAACCCTGGGATCAGGTCTTACGGTCCGCCTGCAAGCCTCCCGCGTTCACCTTTCCTGATCCACCTCAGCCAACTGTGCGCCCGTCCGTCCACACACTCCTGCAAGCCTCTGTCTTCAAGCTGTGTCCCAGCCTACATTGCTGCCGCTGACACTCCATGTGGGTCAATAAAGAGGGCACACACACACACACGCGCGCGCGCGCAAACACACACGCCGGCAAACTAGACCAACATAAAATGACTGTATGTTGTCGGAGAAACAAACACCTAAACATCCGGGTGGCGCGCGAGTGAACTCCACAAACAGCGAGGTGCAACGTCCGCCGTGTGTGTTTAGCCGTGAGAACCGCTGAGGTGGACCGGGGCTGCCGCACTCGTGTATGTACACACGTTTGAACGGAGGGAGGGAATCGAATAACACACTCGACTCCGAAACGCAGTGCGGTTCAGCAACACGCCGCCGCCACGGGCCTCATCGAGCATAGACGGCGCCGCCGCTCCTCCCCGCCGCCTCAATCTAACGAGAACTCTGCTGCCACCAGGCTAAATCCCAAAGAAAAGCTTGACAAAAGCCCTGCCGTGGTGAATCTAAACCCTGCAACCCTGCACACAAGCGCAGGCATGTGCTCGAGAGCTCGCGCGCGCGCGTACACACGAGCACATACACACACCCCGCAGAGATTAATAAATCTCACCAAGATCTCTCAGCTCTGATGGCCTGGGTTGATAGAGGGGTCTGGAGCCTGTCAAGCCGAGCAAAGCACTTTGCCACTCTTTCATTCACTTTATCCCCACCTCTCTTGGCTTTTCTGCGCTCTCTTTGTTCCCCCTCCTTCTTTATCCACCGCTCGACCTCCGACCCCTTGCCCCCGCCGCTCCTCCTCGCGCCGCTTGATCTCTCCACGGTTCATTAGGAGCCAGTTCAAGGGGTGGGGGGGGCGGGGGGGGGGGAAATGGCACTATTTGTTCTCGTAAGAGCGAAACCGGAGGAGACTCGCGGATCAGAGGGAGATTCCGTTTTACATTTGCGATCACAGGCCGACCGGTGTCCTCATTGATCCGGCTCACCGAGTGTTGCTCTGCGATTGCATGTTGCCCACTCCGCTTCCGCCTATCGACGGCAGCGGCTTCGGCAAGGGGAACGGCGGCGTAATTCCGCCTTGTTTGGGCTTTCCCGTGGTTTAAGGGAGAATTTGTGCGCAGCTAACAGCGTGACAGCAAATACAAAGTGATGTTTGATGCTTTTAAATGTTTGGGTTAATGTTATGGTATATCAGTACTATAATATTACTCGCTCCTGACCGCATACGGGATGTCACCATTACTAAAAGTCTACCCATGCTTTCTGTATCATCTGTTCTCCCGTTTGTAAGAAAATATTTTTCCAAATAACTAACTTGCTGACAAAGTGAGATATTTGGCAACAGATTATGAAAAAAGAAAACAAAAAAACAATAAGATATACATTGATCAGCTATAACATTAAAACCACTGCATGTTTACCATTATACATGGTAACTGTTATTGAATCTGTTTGAGAAATGTGTTGACATTTTTGATATTGAGATGGCGCTGAACTGTCGAGGGTTATGGTGAGAGGTGGCTCCGAATTTTTGTCATATGAGTGGGTTGACCAAAATATTAGGGACGCCTCTCGGCGTCATCCGGTACAGTTCAACAGCGTCACAAATTACAGTCCCAGTAACAATCGTTCATATATGTCAACACCTCTCTCACACAGGTTCAATAAAGAATTTCAACGTTAAACTTATTGCAAGGCTGTTGCATTAAATTCTGTGGCAAACATGCAGCGGCTGAGTGGTTTTTAGGGGAAAGACCTCAGGTAGAGCGCGTCTGGACTTCCTTTTCGGCTGCTGGAGGTGTTTCACCTCTCACCCGAAAGGCCTCTTCAGTTGTAACTGACTGGTATTTAACCTCTCGGTCGGCACCGGGAGAGTGATTAGGGGTAACCCGAGAGCCGTTGACCCACCCAATCATGTCGGCCGTCGGGGTCCACACGCGCTGAGGCGAGGTGAGCATCGCCGTCGAGCTGTCTGAGGAGGGATCTCAAGACTGCATGGTAAGTGGCTGATAAGTGGAGCGGCAGTCCACCTCTTCTTTTCGCTCCTCTCCTAAACCATCGGCCTTCGCGGCTCTCGACGAGAAAGTTGCTGTCCTTCAAGAGGACCGCCCCTTCTCCCGCGGATGCATGTGTACCGATGCGTCTTGACCTGAGGAGGTGGCTCTCCGTGTTGACGCCACACGTCCGTGGCGCGGCTGTTTAGTTTCACCGATATATAGGTCACTGCACTCCTCACAGCATTGCACTGCATATACAGCATTGCTACATTGCTACAGCACTTTTTTTTTATTTTATTTTTTTTTTTTATCTCTGGGGTGAGCCAGATCTTCTTTAAGAGTGTTGACGTGTGCTGGGATGTTGTGTTTGAAGAAAATCCGTCCAAGTTTCTCGAGACGCTCCGGCCACGGGGCAAGTTTTTTTTTTCGGAAGAGAGGTAAAAAAATAAAATAAAATAAAACATCTTCTACAACCACAAAAGAAGCCCCAGAAAAGAAGTCAAGTCGCCATCTACCTAAGTTCTTAGCATCACCATGACCTGGATGACTGAGAACCCACACAGACATTTAGTCATAAGACGTTTAAAAACCCTCTGCACTCTTCACAAACTTCACATATTGCACTTGCGCATAAAGCCACCTAAAATGGTCTGCTTTAGGTTACCTTAAATGGAAGGGATTTCTCACTGCAAGGGCTTATGGGTAGGGACTGGAGGCTGCTGGCAGGGCTCGTCTCCGCGCTCTGTAAAAGACAAAATTAGGAATGTGAAGATAACAATATCCAAGAGGTTGGCAGCGCGCGCGCGCGCGTTGGAAGGCGCTGCTGGTGACTCGCTCATGTGTGCACAGGACATTTAATTACGAGAGTCGTCTCGGTCAGCCTACATTGTAATTTTGTTGTGAGGTGGCTTTGGGAATTAAAACCGCACCTGAAAGTCTGGCACACGGAGGGGAGTAGGACGTGAAGGCAGATGCTCATTTAGGCGGCAGCATGCTAATCCTTGGTGGATATTTCTTTTTCCTTAATATCACAAGTCATTGTCGCGGTCCAATTTTGGTCCATTTCTCTCGCATTTTTTTTTTGGGGTTCCTGACAAGTGAGATCATCTTTGCAGGTAGGACTTTCCATGCGCATGCTTTCACCTGGTTCCTTAAATAATCTCCGTGTTTCCCAACGCCAGCTGGGATCAGACCGGTTTTGGCTGCGCTCCGCAACGCAGTTGTCGGCCGGGCCGCCAGAGGAGGGTTTCCAAAACACACACACACACACACACGATGCGGGCCGCAAGAAGTAACCGCATACACGCAACAATGCACACACGCGCACACCGGTCTAAATGTCACCTGCGAGGGCTTATGGCAGGACAGATGGGAAGGCAGGAGAGGAGAAAGTCACGTCTTTTCGCCGCCGATTTACTGATGTAATGCCTGATGTTAAGGACACGACAAGGCGCTCAAGGATAGGACGAGATATACGACAAAGATGCGGGACGGGAGGCATGAGAACGAGGTGGGAGCAAAGCGCACAGTTCACGCAATTGGCTTCCTTTTATTTACTTACATCTGCTGCATTCTCCCATATTGATAGAAAAGCCAACATCTTTTTTTTTTCTCTTTAAACTCTGAGAGCCATACTTCTTTAGGGGGTTGGGAGGTGCGCTATTTAAGCTAAAACCATACTTACGGTATATTTTTGGCCTGCATTCAGATGTGGAGGCAGCTTTGAGAAACCTCAAATTGTTGCGCAGCATAAACTTGGTGGTTTATTAGTTTGGCTGACCTTTCAAAGAAGCAAACCTCCCTATCAGAAATATAGGTGTGCCGTGGCGTCGGGCCCTCAATGTGTCATCGGTGATCAATGTCTGTCCCCATGTAGAGAGACAGGAACACACTCGCTGACGTCCACAAACTCTACACCCCCCCGCCCCCACCACCCTCCGACACGTATCCTCTTTAAGGTCACCCCTGTCCCACAGGCCTTAACACACAACTGTCCCCACAATTAGATGCGGTTCAGTAAAAAGCCTTGCAGAAGTGAGACCAGGGAAAACTGCCTGGGAGCTCTGAATTTAATGACTTGCACTTCCCAGAAGCAAAAATGTCTAAAGATGATGAATAGCCCGAGAAAGGAAAGCAGGTTTTGTGGCTTGATATACCCCCCTTAATCACATTCGCGTGTCAGTTAAATCAAGAAATTAAAACCTTTGAAAGCTGCAAGGTGCATTCAGGCCCACTCGCTCTCGCTGACATTTGGCTCTTTATCCGAGGCCAGTGCCATTAACAACACACTGTCATGCAATTTGGCGAGCTATTTTGCTATTTTGGGGGGGGTTTGTGGAATTGTAAACGCTAACTTTGTGCGCCTCTTATTTATTAAGCCTGGGCTGCAGGAGCTCTTGCGTTAAACCGGTAAGAAATGGGTTTTCCCCGAGAGCTCAGTTTCTCCGCGTAAACACGCGGGGTCTGTTCTCGCGGCTCCCTAAACCTCTACCGGTGTCGATTGTCGGCTTTATTAGCCAACTAACATGCAGAGCGCTTCCTTCCAAGGCGGTGCGGTGATGAATTCCACTGTCCAAAGTGGGAACCAGCAACAGCAGTTCGGCGTCATTATCCGGGGCTAAACCTTGTAAAAGCGCTGCGCCGCTGAAAATATTTGGAAGAGGCAGCAAGAATGAGCGGCTGCCACCAGTCGGGCAGCTGCCTCGGGCGGGTCTTGGGGGGGGAGGGGGTCCGGGCCGATGCGACAGACGGAGAAGCTGCACATGTGCGGGTATCGCGCAACCACGCCCACTAAAGGCCGTCGAGGATGTGCCGCAACAAACGGGAGAATTTCGAGTTCTGCTCCAGTCCGCCGCTGACAGTGACGTCGCGTTTGAGCCCTACGCCGACGACGCGCACGCCGGCGGCGCGACTTTTAGGGACGCGCTCCTCGGCGCGGCCAACGGGATAAGCTGCTGTGAAGAGAAATAAATCAAGTGTAGATGGAGTCTCCAGGGCCGGCTGGAATTATGCAAGTTTTGACAAATGCGACGCGGGATTCAGACCGGCCTCGCCGAGACGCGACGCCTTATCTGGCCCGTTGGTCACGCACGGGCCGCAACGATAAGCCGCGACGGTAATCCCCCGGTGCCAGGTTGCGTTTTTGCCTCAACTTTGCGATATCTCGAGGTGAACAAAAAGGAGAGAAGCGGAAGATCGGGGCTCCCTTGCAAGATGGTCGGGCGAATGGATGTAAAGCAGTTAGACATGTGGAATGACCCCTCCCCTTTGCCGCGGGACGGACCGCTTTCGCCGCTGAAAGGTAACAAAATTTGCAAGTTAATGGCATAACACAGCAGGTGAAGAGGGCAAAGTATTCGCTCTTTCATATTCATGTTTTGCTGCTGTGCACCTCTCTCTCTCTCTCTCTCGCTCTCTCAATTCTTTGCGCTCGCCTTTTTAGTCTCTCCATCAACGTCTCGACGAGCGAATTATTATTTCATCATTTTCATGTCTCTCTCACAATGATTTTGGAAGGGGGAGGGGGAAAAAAAAGAAAAAAGAAGTAGAAATGGAGAATAAAGAGAGAGGTAGAACGCCACGTATGTGCCGGCGCCGAGTGCAATTCGGGGATGGGTCTTTATAGCCGGCTTTGATCTCACTTTAGACGGACTAATGGCGGGGTGTTAGGGAAGGCCTGGGCAGCCTTTTTTCCCGCACCTTTTGTGTGTTCCGCGTGCGCGAGCGTGGGGCTGCAAAATATTGCTGTGTTTGTTCGGGGGAGGGGGGGGGTCAGTCACCCGTGCAGATAACAAGAAAAACAACAGCCAGACGACGGCGCTAATGGAGTCCCGAGCTCATGATATCCTCTTTGGTATGTAAATGCTGCGAATCTTTTGAAAAAAACAAAAAACAAAAAACATGGGGACAAAGATATCAGCAGAAATACGGGCCCTTTTTTTATATATATATATATATAAAACCAAACAGCGGCGAACAGCGCATACTGTAATAACGACATCCAATTTTCTGCCGAGCTTACAAAACTTGAGCTGAACAAATGATTAACCGAAAAAGTGTTGTTTAAAAGGTTTTGTTTTTGTGACTGGAGCTTCTGCCCCGAGTCGAGCTTTCGCGCAAATTGAAATTACCCAAGAAAAACAAACCATGCAATCAGCTTTACGGCGAATGCACCTCTTCAACGGACCTTTTAAAAAGCTGCGACGCCATTACTTCTCCACTTTCATTCTGGTGTGAAGCTTAAAAACTAACAAGGTGGTGGGGACGGCACGCACGGCGAGCGTGCCACGGTTGCCCCGGGTTTTCCGCGGCGAGGCCCCGCGCAGCCGTCGCAACGCGCCGGCGCTTTATTAAGTGATTACAGCTAATTGACGCTGTAACGGCGTGAATGGGACTGTGCAGGTTTCCCGACGTGAACGCCACGGCGGCGTCATAGCCGGGGGGGTGGGAAATGCTCGCTATAGGCAGACTTAATGGTCAGCATTTAAAGTGGGAGAGTGTATATTAAGGGTGTAATGGCGGACGCTCAAGCAAACATCCAAGTTTCCTCACGCATATATAGAATGTCATTACACAGACAAAATAAAGTGATCGCAGAAGGTTTTTTTTCGTGTAAATGCAGCTACTCAAAACAGGTGAAGCATTTGTCGGTGATTCGAGACACAGTTTTTGCATGTTAATTTGATAATTTGATGCGTCACAGCGTGGACGGCAAAGAGGAAGCATTGTAAAGGGGAATACACAATTAATTTCACCCTCTGATTGCATCAAATATTGTCTTACTAACAGAATTTTCCCCATGCGATCTTAGTCTCACTTGTGACCGTATGTGAGCCAATGCGTGGAGCTGGCCGAAAGTCCGTATCTCACCTCCTGCAGCGTCCGCCGCAGCCTTAGGAGCAGGGTTTTGACGGCAGTGCAGTCCTGCTGCATCAGTCGGAGGGGAAGGGTCTCCATCCCTGACGGCAGGGGCTCATCGTCCCTCCCCGCGCCCAGGCCGGAGCTCCAGTCGGCGGGCAGCAGGCTGGTTGGACGGCTGGGCTCCCTGGACGAGAGGTTGGGGGGTGGAGGGGAACGGAGATTTCACGTTAATATGAGCCTGCGTGAAAACTGGATTGCGGACCTGCCCGAAGCCCACCCGGCTGCTCCCCGTCGCACGGAGGCATCCCACCCTCGTCTTTGGTGGTCGCGAAAAGCGGCGAGGATGCATTGAGCAGCCGAGATCCAGAAATTGGTCGCATGGGAATATTGTGATTCACTAAGCTGCAGTCAGGATACACACATTTGGGTTTGTTTTCCACAGTATTTCAGTTTCATTGCAACTTCTGCATATGGAAATATATGTCTTTGGTGCCTCCTAAAGGTGGAAACAAAAAGATACAATCGCAGAGGGCAACGCAATGAAATTAATTTGGGTATGTGGTGTTAAATCGCAGAGAGTGAAGAGAGAGTAGACACAGAAAGAGGGGGGAAAAAGAGAGGAGTCAGGAGGGAGGCCGCTTCCTGCAACATCCACCAGCCATTGCAGGGCCCCCTCCGTCCTCACCCCTCACCCCCGAGGAGCTCCCTTTTAATGAGCATTCATTTCAAGAACAAAATCCCTTTTAAGATAATATGAAACTGAAAAAAATTTTCGGCTGATAACGCGCTAATACAAACAGACACCGAAAAACGCCTGCATGTGTAGACACTAATGCGAGCGCAGATCAAAGACGGCCATCTTCTAATCCTGCATCTCATCATCATTATCAACTCAAAGGGACATTCCGCCGTCAAGAGCTTTGATTCATTACGGCCCATCACATCTGTGCAGCGTGTGTCCTTCTCAGAGGTTTTTTTTTTTGGTGGAGGATTATTAATTCAGTGTTGTGTTTAATTCCGCGTCCACAGTTTTTCGATTGCAGAGACAACCTTGTGTGCGTCTTTTCCAGTTGGCTGACTGGGCGACTGTACAGTGTGCGTGTGTGTGTGTATGTGTGTGTGTGCGTAACTCCTTAAGATGTGCCAGGCACGTACGCGGCGCATCACGTAGGCGGGCGAAGCAGGGTGTTTTTTTTTAAAACATCGGCTCCATCTGTGCGCCAATCGCAGCCCTCTTTGGCGCTTTTCCACTACACGGTACTGGCTCTGCTCCACTCCACCTTGGGTATCAGGCACTTCTCTAGGGGGGTCATGTTCCATGAGAAGGTGGCGCCGCCTGAGTGTAACAGGTCATGGTGGCGACACCGCGCGGAAACTGCTGTGACGTTACCATCAACGCGACCCAGAAATGCACACGAGCGCTCCGCCCTGAACGGCGCAAACCTTCGCCCGCCGTTCTTCCAACAGCCAAGCTGTCATAGCAGCCACCCTTTTCATTTCCTTTCTGTATTTTGCGGCAGTGTTTGGTCGAGGCTCCCCTGAAATAAAAACCGGCCTCCTCGCCGTGAAAAAAAAAACAGCCACATGTCGAGAATCACTAACACCGCCCCGTCGGTGTCGTCCGTCGTTTCTCCCTGTGCCGCCATGTGCATTTCTATGCACTGGAGATACTGTCATAGCAGTTTCACGCGGCGTCGCTATGACGACTGGCTACACCGAGCCGGTACCATCTCCTAATGGAAAATAACCCCCAGAATAGTGCTTGATGCCAAAGGTGAGGCGAGGTGAGGTAGGTAGAGCAGAGTCGGTACGATATAGTGGAAAAGTGCGATGAGGAGATTTTAAGCAGGTTACCGAAGAAAACCGGAATGCATTTACATTTGAATTATTGCAAAAATAATACCTGCCTCCGTGCGTACTGTAAATTCATATTCATACTTTATGTATGAACCCATATTTCCTATTGATGTTTAAAAAAAAAAAAAAAACCCACAAGGTTGCACCGCTGCCTCGCGTTGCCTTTGATACAATTTATTTTAATCTCTTTTAAACAGATTGCACCTGTATCTTCGCGGGGTTGACTGTAACGGGAGGTTGGGGTTTTTTTTTTTTGGCAGGTTATTTTGCACAGCCACACACAGAGATAACCCCCGAAAAATTAAAAAGGAAAAAAAAAAAAAATAGACTAGTCACTTAAAAGTGGAGATCTGCAGCCGAGCCCCTGTGGTCAGTGCAGCGGCTTCATTTGGTTATAATGGGATCGTTCACCTGCAACAGCGGCGCGGCGCGCGAGCCCAACGCGTCTCAGCAAAAAAAGGGGGAGCCGCCTCGGACGGAGCGCTGCATATCAAACACCTTTTTAATCAACGGAGCCTTCAACTTGAGGCGCAGCGGAGCTCCCGGAACGACGGCGGAGGAGATAGGATCTCTCCAAGGAAGACAAGTTCGCGAGGCGCCGTTTAAGCCGCCGTGTCAGAGTAAACGCCCCCCCCCCCGCGCGCCGCCGCCACCACGCTTCGGATTCACGTGATGCACCAAATGCGGAACCAGTTGGGGGGGGAGGCGAAGCACGGCGCCGCTTTGATTAACCGTCCCACCTGGGAACGCAGTCTATTAGAAAGTTAACAGGCCTCTGGAGGACTCCGGGTCCTGCACAACGTACTTGATCTCACCATCAACAACGACAACAGTCCGGGATGATGCACTTTTGTCACGGCGTTCCTCCTCTTTCCTTGATGTGCTTCGACTTCATCCGTCGAGAAATTAGCCTCATAGTCAATCACTGACTGGGGAGCTCGACCTCGCGTGGTCCGTTAGTTTGAGCATTTTTGTAGCGCCTCATGACGGAGGGCTAATTCACAATCCAGTACGAAAACCGCCTCGAAACGGAGATAAAAGTCCCCGTTCTGTTTTTGCGGACTTGAGCGCTAATGTTTCCACGAGCCCCATAATCTGACACTGAAATATGAAACGCGGTGGAGGAGAACTGGTACTCACCAGATTAGCTGGCAGTTAGCTAATCGTTAATCATTAGCGGCAATGCTAATGGGGAGTTCTGTGCACTTCGGAATGCACTTGCACAGTCGCGCCGCCGCTCCCGTGCTTCATAATCTCAGGATTTGCTTTTGAATGATGAACTAAATGATACATTCTGACCGGCAGTTTTCACTTTCCGCAGCAACATTCTCTGTGTGTCCTTTTCGCCATCAACTCAGGATTTTTTTTCATTGAACCTCAAACATCATTGGGTGAAGCGTGGGGGCTGTGGACCCCTGGTGGGCTAGGAAGGTACTGCAGGTGGGCAAGAGGTCATAATAAATCGGTTGTTTGTTTGTTTTTTTAATTTTGAACAAATCAAGGTTTAAATATTTATCAAATATTAACACTTTGACGTCTTTGGCGGGAGATCATAATTGATGGAATAACGTGGGATAAATCTTGCGCTAATGTCAATTTATGGGTTTGGGAGTGAGCTCTTTGTTGCGTGCCTCAAATATTGGGGCATATCTCCCGACTGGATTCTTTTACGATTCTTCCATACTGTCCGATTTTTGCGATTTTTAGTTTGCTTCATTTTTTTTCAACACGAGACCATGTGAAAAAGGTGGATGATGATGATGATGCCTACAGATTACAGATTATATCGGGAATCATTTTCCCCCTCCGAAAAAAATGCACATCACATGTGTCAGTTTTTGAGATGAATGCAGCAGCAATATATCTGAACCAGCTGTTTGAACTTATACTCTTTTCAAAAGCCTGGACTGCATATCAAAGAGGTTAAAAGAAAAAATATATATATCGTATCGAAAAAATATGTACTTTTCTGAAGGTCATACTTTCTGCATCTGAAACTTTTCCAGCCGAATGAATGAAAAAAAAACACTTTCTCAAGTAAACTGCTACACTTGTCTGCATGCAACACAAACAGGAGCCTTTAAATTAACATACTTGACAAACATAAGTGAACTTCACCTCTTATTACAAAGCCTGGACTGCGAGTAAAAGAGGCAAACAAATATGCTGCGTAAAAAAAAAATATTTTTCTCAAGTATTTGTTTAGCTTATTTAGCTGTTCCTGCTCAGTCAGTGCTGGGAGAAGAACAAATGTCAGGTGAGTCAGAGTTTACAAATAGCTTTCGACAGCCGTGCTTCTCCCTTCGAAGCAAAAAAAAAAATACAAAATGTGTCCACACCTTTGACTTAAAACGTGACGGAGGTTTTATCGGCGCGCATTTTTGCAAGCTGTCCGCCATTCTCCGCCTTTTGTTTAAAATAGTTTCTTTTTTTTCCCGCACACAGACTCAACGTCACGTTGCTAGATAGTCGAAGAAAAACAAAACAAAAACAAAAAAATCGCTTTAAAAACCGTAAAACAAAAATATCGCAATACTTCTGTGAATCGATTTTTTTCCCCACACACCTACCAAACAGCGTGAAACAACGAGCATTGGAGTGGCCGTGTTGAAGAATATGCGAGGGTTAGCCTGAATCGATGTTCAAATAACAACAATAACTTTGTCGGCTTTTTCCTCATATCGATGTTGCGTTTAAGACTGAGGATTTCTGTGTCTAAGCCTTCCAAATGTAAAGCAGCCAGCGTTAAGCCTCAACAATCCACCACTTGCACTTCATTCCCAAACTTTCTTGTTTTGCAAGTTCTTAGGTGTATGCGGATGAATTAATTAGCGCTACACAGCCACAGGCCCTTGTTCATGTGGAATTGTTCTGTCAATTAGGGCCAATTTATGCCTGACAATCGCAGGAGCCTCGTTACCAGATTATTTGGTGATGTGAGTGGTTTTCCTGATCCAATCTTAAACCTCCCCGGGTGCTCGCAGACTCATCCGGTTCCACCCTGATGATATCAAACATTTATCACATTTTAGGGGTGAAAATCTGGATGTTTTTCGGCGGCGTGGTAACAATAGTCCACGAGAAAGGCGTCTATTTGACAGAATTAAAGAGGCTGGGCTTTGTAAATGTGATAAACCACTGCAGCGGAGCATCCGGCGGATGAGATGAAGGAACGGCTCTCTGGGCGCCGGGCGCGAACGCGACTCAGTGACCAGAGCTGGAGAGAGATGGCCTCTGCTTTGAACATGCCAGGTGAGAGCATTGGAGGTGTGTGTAGGTGTGTGTGTGTGTGTGTGAGAGAGAGAGATAATGTGAAGTGTCTTGCTGGCTGTCCTCAGGAACAGCAGCCTTAATGATATCCTACAGAGCGTGATGCGCTGATGTTGTTTTTCAGACCTTGTAGTGTGCGACTGACAAATTACAATATCAGAATACTCGAGTCTCATTACAATGGTGTTACAATTTCACAATATGCGGAGATATCTAATTACATATATCTCACTTTACCCCTCCCGCCTCCTCCCGAACTGAAAATCATTTTCCAAAGGACAAACATCTGTTTTCACTCTGTTCATCTCACTTCAATCATTTTTATTGCGGTAAAATTAGACTGTCAAGCTGACAGCTTCCCTCCAGGAGGAGTTTTATGTTGAATGTTTATTGAATCTGTTTGAGAGAGGTGTTGACATATTTTAATGACTGTTTTGGGGAATGCAATGTGTGACGCCGTTGGACTGCACTGGGTTGCAGCTGAGAGGTGTCCCTAATGTTTTGGCCCCCCTAATGCATGTGAGTGGGATGACCAAAACATTAGGGACACCTCTCGGTATAACCCATGAAATTAAAAAAAAATTGTTATTTCAAATGGGTTTTGTGGCATTTTGGAATGGCTGGGTTATACTTGTCACAATTCAGTAAGAACGATTAATGTTGGCAGCTTCATTTCACGAATCTGGTCTTTTAACGACATGAAAATTTTTATACTTCCTCAAAGCAATGAGGATAGTAGAGCAGACGTGCCACTGTTGCAATCCACCCTCAACTCTTAACATTTTGAAGCTATTTCCCCCCAAAAATGTAAAATTTTGGTAACCAAATATGATACAATATGAAATTCCCATTCCATGTGAAGAAAAATCACGTACAATATCGGCTGTGAAGTAAAGGAAATGGAAGAGCAGCAAAAAAAATATCAACCAACAGGTTAATCATAATACTTTCAACATTCCCAGCGTTCAACACTTCTCTGCAGAGTTGTAATATTTTGACAGAGTGGGACCGCGTATCTCACCCTTTCATTTATTTATTTTTTTTCCTTATGGCATTTTGAAAAGGTGAGCAGAGAAATACCGACCTCCTGTCTGCAAACCACAAAGACAACCGGCGAGTTCACAGTCTGCATATCAAGAAGAG
>CAAKHG010023669.1:0-10205 GCA_901007715.1 Dactylopterus volitans
AAAAAAAAAAAAAAAAAAAAAAAATCAAATTTGACTGTCTGTCTTCCTGCTGCTAAATCAAATTCAAGCAGCATCTTTCAAGTGCAATGGAATCTTCAGGATGTTTAGACGTTGTGTGCCTGGTCTCCCTTTCATCTGTTCTAATCTAACACTCTCATGTAATAATTACCAGAAGGCTCTGGGCTGATCCCAGTGAACCACGAGGGCTAAATAATCCACTCTTTTTTCCCCCAATCTGATTACTTCCTCCTTTTTTCCCCTCTCTCTCTCACTTATGTTCCACGTTCACCTCTCTTTTTGTCAATCAGACTTTCAGCCTTCAAGGGCACTGCGCGATAAAGCCGAGCCTGCTTACCACTACCGGACACACATGCGCTCATGCACAAACGTAAGTAATGGGGCTTTTAACGTTGTGGTCGGAATCGCAGAATGAACAGCGGTTCACATGTTTGCAGGCTATTTGTCCGGCGCAGGATCAGTGCTCCTATCTAATCCAGTATACGTAAGTGACTGGCCTCACCGGTCTTTATTGATTTTAAACTTAAGCAGAAGATAGATCTGTGGAAGAGAGATGGAGTTAATATCGCCGGCTGCCATTGAAGCGGAGTTAAAGGTATTTAAACGCCGGCTCTAAACTCTTCAGGAGCAAGAGCGAGATAGAGAGGGAGAGTGAAAGAGAGAGAGAGAGAGAGAGATTTCAGCTTGAAGGGTTGAGATGACAAGAGTTTGACGCAATACCTCGCAAATGTATCTCTATTTACCGCTCTGGCAATCTGCAGCATTTGACCAGTTTTTTTAAGCAGAGGTCACATTCTTTGACAAGGAGGTCCATGGAAACGGAATCCTGTTAGGTTTTTCACTTGGGCGAACAAGAAAGGGAAAGGAATAAAGCCGCAAGAGTTTGTGCTCCCTAGCAAAACAGCAATCAGCTCTATAAATAGTTCCCACCGATGGTCCTGGCCAATTATTTATGAATAATAATGGAATGACTTGTGTGGAGACGTGTCACAGTTCAAAACAACCTCATCCATCTCCCCTTCAATCTCAGCTCTAGTTGCCCAAGGGGAAGTGGTGGGAGGGGTGGGGGTGGTGGGAGGGCGAGGGTGTTAGAGGTAAACAAAGCAATGCAAAACAGAGAAATCTGTCATTTTGAGCAATGTGTGAGGTGAATGCCTGCCTGGGTATACCCCACTGACACATCAGCAGTAGGGAGAGGCTCTAGAAGTAGCTGGAAATCAAATGTCTTTATCAAACAGTCTGTCAGGGTCAAGATAGATTGTTTCTGGAGTAAAGTTCCACCATTTCCCATTTCACTGTTAAAAAAAAAGAAAGAAAAGAAAAAGGAAAGGGTATCACTTCCCGACATTTCCTCAAAGTGAAGTGGCGTCATCTCATCCCTGAGCCACTGCTATGCTACAACCTTGACACAGCTGCGCTTTCAAATGCAGATGTATCTCCATAATATTCCAAGCAACGTTGCCTTTGGCTTTTACTCAACAATTGATGCTGCTGCACAGTGGCGACACAAACACTAAGTAATATTTTCAGTGAGAAAACAAGAAAAACCGCTCCACGTGATTGAAATTCGTTGTCTAATTGTTTGCTGTAGAAATTCCTCCCATTGAAAGGCTGCTGGCTCTGACTATAATGACCCGAGCCACCGGAGCCTATCACATTTTGGGAATTGGACTAGCTTGGCCCATCATCGCAAATTACTCAGCATCAGTGCTCAGTTTAGTGAAACATATCGGCGCGCAGAAAAAGCCCGCGCCATCCTCCACCGCTGCCTCATTTGCATTTAGAAGAAGTCTTTGTCATGTCACAGCATACAGCAGAATGCACTTGAGCCAATCCTGTAATATTATTTGGACAGCAGTGTTGACGGTGATGTCGGCCGTGGCCCGGGCTTCTGCGCACGTGTCTACAGTTGCAAAGAGAAATCGATATTAAACGAATGACAAACTCGCAGTCCTCAGTATTAATGTCCACTGTCTCGCTGCACTGACGCTGAGCGGCACATCTGTATTCAGAGAGTGTGCAGCTTATGTGATAGAAATAAGGTTTTAACTGCGAGGTAATTCTCCCAACGGTTCAGCCAATGAGAGACGCAGGATTGCAGCTCAAAGACTGTGAATCTCTAGAAGATCCACCTTAATCCTAGGTATGGAAACCAGTGGTTGGCCGAATAAGATCCATAATATCTCAACAATTCTTCATCATATCCCCAATTCCGTCTCTGAATAAATACATGGGTCATCTGCATGACATTTTTTCCCTTCCTCTTTTTACTCACCCCTCATCCTTCCTCTGCATATGGAATAAGCCTGAATCAGGTCAATGCCCTCCTGAATTCTCCTTGACTTTTCTGGGTCATGATGATAAGCGGCAACACTGAGCTTCTGTTTCTTATCTAGAGGTGAAAACATCTCGCATGACATTCAGGCTTGCACTGAATATAATGTCAAATTAAAAAAAAAAAAGAGAAAAAGAAAAGAAAAGAGGTGAACAGTACATGAATATACATTAAAGGGTGTTGTCCATCAAAAGAAACCGAAGAGCCAACACTGCTCTAAAGACAGCCACTTCTCTTAAGCAATCATAAAAGACCCTCGTCTATGTGCTCCTGAAGCCAGCCGATTAAGCTGTAGCATGAAAATGTAATCAACAAAGCGGTTTTGCATTGACTGACAATGTGACACATACTTGGTCAGGGATATTCAGTTCTGGTTTAAAAAAAAAAAAAGCCCGAAAAAACAAAACAAAACTCAGTACCGTTAAAACAAAGTTGAGTTTGCACATCATTTAACTTGGACAAAGTAAATTCATTACGAGTTTATGCATTCGGCATATTTTACATCCAGGAAGCTTTATTTAACGAAAGCAATTAACGATTCTACAGGCACCCTTTGCTCTCTGAAAGTGACTGGCAGCTGTTTTCACATGTTATGGGAATGTGCTCATAACATGTAGTTGAGATAAAGCTGCCCTGTTTGCCCACGACACTTATCTTGAATGATTTGTCAAATACGGGACTAATTAATGAACGGGTGCTGTTCTAAAAGCAGCAAAGTAATCGGTGTCTTCATGCTGAAAAACCTCCACATATGCTGTTTGTTTGTGTGTGTATGGATTCTGACATACGGACGTTTTTTTATTTGGAGTTGTCTAAGCAGGCGGCAATAGTGATACTCACTGTTAACTAACCTGAACCCTCTCAGCATGAATTGGGGAATTGGAGCTCTAGATCTGGGAGGGGGAGAGAGGGGCATTTCCAGGGCATATTTATTATTTATCCAGCCCTCATTTGACTGTATATTTGCCCTCATTTGCCTGTATTTTTATCTTTTTATTTAATTTAATCATTTATTTATTTTTTTTTAGTTTTACATAAATGATTTTTCTTTTATTTGATGTGATATATTTTTTTTTCTGTTCCTGTTTTGTAAATTTGTTGTCAATACAATAAAAATTTGCGACACACAAAGAAAAAATAAAGTTGAATTTTGGACTTTCCAAATGGATTCGGCATCTTTAGAAGGCTCTGCAGTTTTTCCCTTTGTAGTAATTCTGGAAATATTGCTGATGCAGGATGCACCCGTGCAACGTGACCGTCCTCTCTGCCACAAAGCAGCAGCGTGTTCGGTGCAAGAATAGATGACAGCACCTCCTCTGTGCTGCCTACACTCAAAGTTTCATTGTAAATGGAAAAAATGTGCACCACCTGCCACAGTAGAGCTAGCCAGCAGCCTGTGAGCCCGGGCCAGACACACATCTCCCGCTTTCTGACTATGTAGGCAGACAAACTCGTTCGGTAACAGCTTGGGAATGTCTCCCTACGTACGTACGTGCGTGTGCATGCGTGCGTGCGTGTGTGTGTGTGTGAACCTCTGTATGTCTCAATTGTCTTTTGACAGTGAGGTGGGGCGGGGGGGGGGGGCATAACAGCATCACTTCTGGCCTCCCACCATGAAACACACAGCAACTTGATGCAAGGCAAGATCACATGTGGAGAGAGAAAGAGAGAGACAGAGAGGGAGAGAGAGAAGAATGAGAAATCTCAGATACAAAAGGTGGGCAAAGAAAAGAATGAAAAGATAAAAAAACACAGCATCCGTGTGATATCCTCATAAAGATGAAATAAAAACAAACAAACAAACAAACAAAGAAACAAACAAACAAAAAAAGAACAGCATTACGAAACTGCCAGTGTGGGATTCAGTTGCATAAAAAAGTCAAAGACAGAGGAGGCAAAAGCGCAGTTGTTATGAGCGATCTGCTGTAAAGACCAAATCTGAAGAAAGCGTGGGCGCGAGCTTTCCACCCTCTTAAAAACAACACCTTGTTGTAATGCAGACAGATGGCCTGATATCATCCATCCTGACTTTTTGTTCCCTGTATTTTCCTCCAAATGTGCACCCCACCAACTCTGAGCCTCCACATTACGCTGGACTGACAGGGCCCTGTTGCTTGCCATCTGCTTGCCATGTTTGGCACCAGAGCATGCATTTCCTGTTGAGATCTCTCCTGTTGGGAACACCATCGATAAGTCATTCTGACACGTCATACGGACAGCTCATACCTCCGTTTGCTCTGGTCACCTCAACGACATATTTACCTCGTATTCCGGACCTTGAGATAAATACGTTTTGATAACTTTACCTTGCGGGTGGGGGGGGTGCACTTTTGTTGCTCTTTTTGTTCATACGGGGGATTTATGCCAAAGTGGTTCCCAGCCTGCAAAGGGAGCATTTGAAATCGATACTGAGGAGTTGTTAGATGTTTGTTTTGCTAATGCTTCGCTGTGAATTTCTTACAGAGCCCTGCAGAAATCCAATCTCTACCGATCATCCAGGCAGCAAAAGAAATTACAGTCAATTTGTCAAGTGGAACCAAAATCTAATCTGTTTGTTTAATGATACGAGGCATCTTTTTTTACAGGAGGCACTAAGCAGCCTGTTTATGGGCCTGGGTCCCCTCTGCCCTCATGCATATCACATTTAACACTTACTGTAAATACCCCAAAGAGAGCCTTTCTTCCTAAAAAAAATTACATTCTAATACGAATAAACAGCACTCTGAAATACGTTTTGAGTAAATTATTGTTGTTCCTGTAAAAAGTCAGCAATTTGACGGGAAGGCGGCGAAGGTGACACGAGTGCCTAAGACATGCACTCGATTTCATGCTGCAACTTTAATTTTCTCATTCACAAAATAGTCGCACTTGCAGACTAATTGTTGCCATTGTCACCAAACCTGAACCTTGTTGTTTTTGTAATCGTGACAACAAGTTTTGCGGAAACATTATAAAGTGTAAATTTTAACCCAATCTCGACCCTGAACCCAATCTATCTCACGAATTTGCTTCATGTAAACACAAATCATGTGCAAACCAAATGTTTGTAACAACCGTAATTCACAGGAAAATAAGTGTCACTCCAAAACATTAGCAAGAATCCAGGCTATGTTTATGGGAGGAGAATTTTTAGGAGACAGGCCACCCGTTAGTTTCAGAGCTGTCATTAACTTGGTCTTAAGATAACAGCTTCAGTGTACAGTAAAACAAAATAAAGCATGCAGTCAAAATTAAACGTGTCCTATATGGTTCAACATTGGGTGGTGATGTGAAGATATAAATTTGTCAGCCATCATTGTTTTTTTTTTAAACTGTCATAAGTGTCCCCTTAATATACTCACTTTTTGTCCACTGTTTTTTTGTGATGGAACAATACTGAATAAATTTTCAGATTTATATGTGTTATTACAAGAGTTCTGTTAGAGAGGATTTTATCCGTGTTGGCCACACACGCGTCGCACTGCTTCCCTCTGAGTTCAGTTTCCGTGTCACCCTGCCTGGACTTCTGCCTGGATAAAGTACGATCAATCTGCATTCTGCAGAGACGAGCAAGAGCCTGTGAGCATCAGCATCCTCCACGGCGATGAAAAGATAACTCACAGCAGCGGCAAACATAACTTAATGGAAAATGATCACTAAACCACTTAACGCCATCGAGATATCCTGCTTTAGAATGAACTTTTGCATGATCTCACCACCGGATAGAACCACAGGATACAAATTAAGCACACACCCCGGGATGGTGCATTTAACAGCGCAGCACATGAGTCAGCCACTGTGTCATCAGCAAGGACACATTGATTGTATAGAAATAGTTTGGCAATCTTCTTTAACATGACTCATCCCGGTAGACAGAAAAGCACTAACGCAAGACCACTTCCGTTGCACGCGCGTGTACACACACATGCACGCAAGCACACACACTTTCTGAAATCCAGAAGCTGGTGACAATACAGTATGTGCCTGATGGTGTTGACCGGCCCTGTTTCCTTGACGCTGTGCCAGGCGAGTGTAAGGGCAACAGCCTGGTAGGACCACAGGCAGGACTAATGCCCGACTGTTGCCACAAACGCAGGCTGCCACACTCCGCACACAGCAGTCAACCCTCTGACGCGTGGGACACTCGACCAAACTGCACCTAGTCTGTCTATAAAAAGATCAATGATCCGTCGTAATTTTGACATTTTACATTAAATGGTGGATCTGATTATCTTTCACTCTTTCAAAACTCCATACAAATGGATGTAATCAAGAGCTTAAGCTTGAGTACCAGAACGAAAGTACCAGAACAATATATTGTCATAACCCTTTGATTCCGAGGCTATTTTCAGGCTAATTTAACAACCTTTTATCTTGGCCACTGGAGATACTGCCGTATCTTAAATCAGAACACTTTTGAGCCATACAGATCTTTCATCTTTTGCTATGAAGTCCTTTTATATTAGCCCATATAGCAAAGGAGAAAAAAAAAATACTGCATGTGCTAAGTGTAAAGATTCAAAACTGGATTACTCAACAATGCTTCGTCCCAAAGTGAAACAATTAGTATCGTCTGAAAAGGCAAATTCCACGGTTTATCTTAAATTGTTGCTCTGCAATTTGGAACTTGTGAATTGTCCAGCCGAGAAGAAGGTGTGCAGACGTGGACGTGGGGCTCTGTGCAGATCGCAGCTTTGATTACATTTCACGCGACTTCATAATTGTCCTCTTGCTGACACTGTCCTCGCGCAGGCAGCAACTGGGATTTATGGAGGGGTCCAGTTTCTTTTTATACGCTCCCCATCTTACTGCAATGTAGAAATCGTGAGCAATTCAGCCGAGAGGAAGCTTAAATTACTAATGAGCTCATACCGAGGCTTTGAATTTCAAATGACTGAAAACAATCAACATCTGCCTCATTGGGTTCACACTTTGAACAGGGGAGGACATACATCTGCATTTTGCACCACGCAGCAAAGTGCATGAGTGCTGGGGGAGACGGGGCCTGTGTGCGCGGCTCAGGATATACGTGTTGACCCTGGGTGGAAGGAGGAGCCGAAGTGTTGTGAAGATCCCCAGCTGGGGTGACAGACACACAGGAAAAAGGTGCTGATCTTCATGCCACAGTAGCTGGAGGCAGGCCTTAATGAAGAGGTAGCAGCTGAGGAAGACAGGCTCATCCTGCCCGTCAGAGCCCAGGCAGTGGCCCATTAGTGGCGGACCTCCGACAGCAGAGGCCTCGCTGACAAGGTGTGACTGGGGACAGGCACAAGACGTCAGCTAGCACCGGCTAATTATCGTTAGGTGCTACCGAGGAAAGCGAGGGGAGGGGACAGCTTGAAGGCACGAGAGTTGGTGGGGGGGGGAAACAGGCAATTTAGGCGAGTGAACAACAGCAAAAGGCTTGTGTCATGGCATCTGTGTCTACAAGATGTAATACTGGAACCCTTCCCTGCAGGCATTGCTATTCGTTTAAAATAGGACAGTTGTCAAGAGCCAAAAGGAAAAAAAAAAAATCCCTCCACTGGATTACATGTGTTCCACTAGCTAGCTTTTTTTTGGGGGTGTTTGTGAAACAGTAGAGCCTCCTGATAGATATAATACATCGTGTACTGGTAAGGATAACAGAGGTCGGTGTGACAATTAGAATGCCGAGTGCGCGCACATTTGCGTTTGTTTTATGTAAAGACGTGTGTGATTAGATGCGTACGTGCGCGGGGGGGAGTGAGGCTGATGTTTCATGGGCCTCCTGTTTGCGTTCACAGACCCGTCCGCTCGAGGTTAATCTATCTATCCCTCTGAAGACTGCAATTCAAAGGAGGTGCAGAAGAGAGAAAAAACAAGCAGTGTTTGGTGCCGGAGACCACAAGGACACAGTGTTCTTACCACATTAGTGTGAGGACTGAAAGGCACATGTACAGTATGTAATCTTCATGCTGAGAGCATCTCCTCCCTCGGCTGCGAACCCCACACACTCGTGTTATGTCACCGTCAAATCAATGTAGCCTGATGGGACCTTTAAAGGGAAATTATGGTACCTTTTAACCTGGGTCCCATTTTCCCATGATTTTCAGTCGGAATGACGAATAAGAACACTATAACCGCTGCAATTGACTGAATGCAATCAAAGGGTCTATTGTAAGCTAAACCCACTAAAAAGTCCTGTATTGGAACTGATGGATAATAATGGTGTGACCATGATATGAAAATGACCCCTGATCTTTTGTTTATGCTGCCTGCTGGTGCCTTGTCTGCTTTCTGCTTTAGCTTTCTTTCACTGGATATAATATATATGTAGCGGTGTGTACTTTAAGTTTAACACACTGACTGTTGTGATAAATGTGTGACAACATTATGGAGCTGAACTGATGCCAGGTCAACAACAGCCAACCTTCCTTGCCGAAACAAATAAAAAGATAAAAACCCAAAAAAAAAAATCTAATAAGATCAAACATAAATAAATATATGTATATAAACCATAGATAAATAAACAAAAAAGGACACTAGCCTTCCTTCACGACATGTTGTTCTTGTACTTGACTGACAATAGTCATCCTGGTCAACACAACGATCTTAAAGTCATAATCACACGTAAAACGCATCCTATATGAAAACATCCTGTATGCGGTCACTTTGTTGACACATTTAATATAAAAACATGAGCCATACTTTATTTTTTTTTATCTTTTAATTATGCTAATCTAGACTTTCCGCACTCCAACTCTCCACTCTACCATATGGCTCTCTTGTGTTTACACTTACTGCAACAACTCAAGCCATGTCACCTCCCATGAGACTTCTGTATACATATCTCCGTAGGGATTGTTTCTGTAAAGTTGTCACACACAATCTGAGCCTTGCGACGGCAAGACCGAGCTCTTTTTAAATGGATGGACTTTGACAGTGGACAGTTGCCTGATTGGATGAGATTGCAGTCATTTCACAGCTGCTCGCTTACAACGCTCTTGCTCAGTATTGGAACAATTCCAAAAAATTTTGTTGCTATTAATCATTTAGACTCAGACATGTTGGAAAATCGAGCCTGGATTAGAAAATATAGGAATTCTCCTTGAAGTCGCTGCTTTCAGGTCACGCTGCTTTTCACAAAACAAAACAGTTTAACAAAACCATCGCCGTGGTAAAAGATTAGAATCATTTTGTTCATCGGATAGAAACGAGAGAGGCCTCAAGCTTTGCACTATTTTCACTTTACCTTTGTTAGGCTGATGGACAAGGCAGCCACGCCACTCTGCAGTGTTAAAATGACAGAGAACGCCACTGTATTCCATTAAGAAGTCATGTCTGTCTTGTAGTGGCCTTCAGAGCCTAATGGTCTTTGTATTCTTTGGCAGGTCATTTCTTTCAGGAAGGGTTTCCCCTCTCTGTTGGGTCAGCAGCGACTATTAGACATTGGGATCAGGCATTGCATTAGAGAGTTGGTACGGAAAGCCAATGGGGGTGACGGGATAAGGCCAATGACAGCATGGCGGTCTCTCCTCTTAATAACAAGCACGAGTGCAGCCTCAACAGTGTGATGTACAGCCTCAAGGGCAGGTGGTCAGAATCAGCCCACCCAGTGACCCGTAAGGTAGTCAATATAAATAAACTGGTTACCGAATTCCCTCAGTAAAAGTGAGCGGCGGTTCGGGAAACAACACTTTTCCAGTAACATGAACTCCCAGGGGTAGCGGCATTAAACGAGCCGACAAACGCTGAGCCATCTGATGGGCGGAGCATCAGCGTCTGTGTTTATCCGACGAGTGTGTGTGTGTGTGGTTGTCCTCTATGTGCTTCACCCCCCACAGGGTTCAGCCCTCCACCGCACTCACACCTCCCAGAGGGTGAGTGCGGCGTCCCCGATGTTCTCCCTTTC